>JAGDQP010020356.1:2904-33405 GCA_022664845.1 Lepisma saccharinum | reverse complement strand
TTTTAGACTCTTTGAGCGTGTTTCGTTTGGATTTTGCTTTGGATTTTTAATCGTTATCCATCCAGATTTCCGTTAGTCACGCAGCAATGACTTGGATTTAACGCTTGTCTTTGATTGGACCCTAGTCAATGCTTCGTGACTTGATTTTTGCTGATTGGTGTGAATCAGCCTTCGTCTCCGTTTTGCTGGGAGAACTGCTCTCCCACGCCATGTTAGTTCAGTTCCAATATTCAAAACGAAACGAGTGGATGTCTGGGCTGTCCGTCATCTGTACTTCCTAAGCCTTGTCTACGAGAGGTAGATATAAACACCACATTTTGTATCATTTACGAATTTAGACTGTTTTCGTCCATACCGGAAATTATATTATTCGAATTAAAAAGAATTAAAACCGATGCAAGTGCTACTAGGACTTTTCAGCGGCGACATTATTTCGAGATATTCAGCTATTTTGTTTTGAGGTTATTTATCAAAATGTACAATATGTTCTAAATTTCAGTATGGGGCCGCTATTAACCGAATTCTTACATTACAAGTACCGGTTCGTTGGATTTTAATAATCATATGCCAATTTCTCGTCTCCAGTTTTCCAAATCTATTCGAAATTCCCGGTTAGCCATGTTTGACAGCTACCGCATATTTTCCTTACTTGATCAAATTAGCAACATGTCTGTTCGATTATCTTTGCGTACCGTTTCGATGTTAATAGTAAATTTTATATTATTCGACATGGTTCGATAATTTTGGTTTCAACTCCAGCCACTATTCTCCGATGAAAAAGTCATATTTTATAACAATATTTTGTATTTTCAAGATTCATTCAGAACGTCTTTTGTATGAGGTAGTAATCATCTGTAATGACGTCACACAATTAATAGCGTTAAAGTGATTCTTTTTATACGATGTATTTTGGACTAGACTTCTTTCGTGTAAGTAATTCTGTAACAAAACTTTTCTAAATTATATAACAATATTTCGGGAATAATTTGTGAAAATAACAACGAAATTTAATAATTATTATATAAATTATGGACATTTTTATGTGACTACGCAACTTTCAGTTCTGCTTAACTAATACAATGTATGCCAGTGATTCAAATTTGTTTGTTCCTTCAACAGTAATTCTGTTCCGATTCTTATGATATTATCATAGTCGAAAGCGTGAAAAATATACATTCAGAGTAATAAATTGAAATTCTGAAATTTTTATATTTCTTCGAAAATATCTTGTGTTTATGTTCAGCCAACGTAGTATAGAAACCTCTCAATTAACCAGGTACGATCTACGTCATTAGTTGATAATCCTCTTACTGTGTTTAGTAAGATTTATAATGTGCAGTGACTTATTTAATGTTTGTTTTGATATTCGTTTAGATTTAGCTACCAATCGTTACGTGAAGTTGACAGCAATTGATACTAAATTATTTCTGTGTTTCGGTAAACCTATCGAATTGAGTGATGTGATTTTAATTAGATTAGATCGGTTCATAAATCCGTAGACCAGTGGTAGGATTCTTTCGAAAGTTGAGAAGTGATAACTTGGGAAAGGAACTATATATTGAATTTCTGGTTATTTCTGCGTTGAGATATGTAGTGACTCCAGCATGTGATTTGTGTGAATAAATATTATTTGCATTTTGGGTTATGACACTACGTTTGGATTCAGTTGCGACCGTGATTCGTTTGTGTTCGTTCGTCTTTATTTCAGGAATTTCGATTCCAGACTACAGGTGTGGGCCCTACTAAAGTAAAGGTAAGACATGGTCTTTTGCCACCCTGTAGACTTCGAAGTGAGTAAAGACACAGTATGAGTCACATATGAGTCGTTATGCGTATCATCATTTGAGATTATTTCCTAAGTAAAGATTTACGTTTTCTTTCTTAATCTGTCGCTAATCTGAACCAGCTGGTACTTCGGAGTATGAACTGACGATCTAATTAAAAATATTGGAGGTGTCGCCTTACCGGTATTTCCTCCCTCGATCTAAATTATATATTTTTTTTTTACAGCGATCACAAGGATCTGGAATCCTCTTTCCCAGATATTCTTAAATCTGGAAGACATTTCTGCGCCGCTCGTCTGGGGTGTAGAAAATGTTTGGAGCTAGAGGTTAGGTTAGATGCGTTGCATGGGTACTCTAGGCTCCTGGACCCTATTTGTCTGTGTGATTCTCTTTTGGGATCAATAGGTTAGGGGCGTTTCGGTTTTTTTGCGAGTCCAACCAGGATTGTCAAAAAGCTGTACGTTTCAGTTTCTTTGGACTGCCCTGGCATTCGTCGACCTTCCCCGATGGTGATGAAGCATTGTCTCATATTCACTAAGGTCCCACTATTAAAATCAAAACTCTCTTACTATTTCAGTGCCTACTTAATGTAGCGACTGGTCTAGTATACTCGCATTGATTGGATAGGCAAACATGTTACGCGGCCGCCTCCTTAAAACAGAGTTACTGGATTGTTTTGGGCTTCAATGTAAAAAAACAGTATTCTTGTCTGATGTATTGTAATCTAATATTAATAGAAAATGCAGAAAATATAAATTTTGTTATCGAAAAACTATATATTTGGCCTAAATGTTTACCAAGCAATTAGCAGAAATTTTGATTTTTGATTGAGACATTTTTATGGAGATTTCGTTACCTATAATTTTCCAAAAGAATTATTACCTTACCATGTTTCTTAAGCTAGTTATGAGTGATTAGTAATTGATGGTTTCTTGGACATCGCGCCCACCCCCGCAGTTTTCAAACACTCCCAAGGGCGACGACATGGTTTACATACTCATTAGGATCATCCCTACTTCCAGAATCGAAAGTCAGAATTTCTTACTCTTTCACATTATATCTTTAAAATGCAAACAATGTTGGATAGTATGTTAACGTTAAAGTTATTATCGAATTAATTATGAGCTTTATAACACTTAGGAATTTTTAAAGAGTTTTTATATTTATAATTACATAATAAATGTGCAATATTTGAGCAACTCATAATATTATTTAACGCAATTTACCTTTAGATTTATTTTTGCTGTTGTTTATCAATTCGAAACCGCAGATGCTTTCTTTGATGAAGAAAATTCAAAATAGCATTGGGTTATTATAATATTATTAATTGGCAATCACAATTAGTGAAATGTTATTGACGAGAAACGTCCGATACTTACTTTGAAGACTTGTATGTTTAAAATATTCAAAATATTTTTAAAAAATAATTAAAAATAGTTTACTATAAACAGTTCTCTTCATATATCGTTAACAAGACTGTAATTATTTAAATTAATACTGATTTTACCTTTTAAAAAATATGTAATTGAAATATTAAGTGTTGTGATAAGCAGTAATGTCGCTCACGAAACTAACGAAGCAATCAACCACGGATGATTATGCGATCAGTGATAAGTTTCTACATATATAAGTATAAAAACCAGTTCGATCAACGAAACCTACGGGATTTTCTCGCCATATTTCCTCACCTCCCCCAGCTTAATATCCTGTCAACTTTTTGGTGTTAGGAGGTAAGATATTGTCACATTCTCTTTCTTTGGCACTCTTGTGGTATCTTGATTTACCAAGGAACGCACAGGGTTTATTCACTCCGTTTTGAAAATCTAATTCTGCTCAAATTTTAACATAAAAACTGACTTCTCTACCGTAGTTTATCCTTATATAAGTGTATAACAAGCGAAAAGAACATATGGTCTCCCACTAGATATCGGACTGCAATGTTAATCCCAAAGAACGGTCGAACATTGATCGTACTCACTTTACAAATCTATAATTTCTTTCAAGCTCAGAAAAGTTGAAATTTCTGTCGTTTATTCTTGCTATGTAATCGGATAACATGTGATTTTTTTTATTTTGTCGTACCAGAAATATTGAGCCTCTATTATACATAAAATGCGAAATTTTAATTGTTGCAAAAATTCATACAAAATCAAAGAGCCTTATTTTATATACTTTACCAAAAATCAACTTCGACAGTCAAACTTTTCCGTAGAAAATAATAAACTGAAAACTTGCCTTTTCTATTTAAACAATCGCATTTGGATACAATTTTGACCAGTTTAAATAAGTTTCAGACTTTTCATACAGACGAATAACATTATCAAGCAGACATGAAAGGAATAAATCTCCTTCGGAACTACAATACCCCATATGTGCCATTTTTTAACATTTCATTTTCTTTTTGCTTCTAGTTTATAGTTCTGTGCATTGTAGATACTGTACAAATATTTCAAGTGGAAATTACTTCTACTTTTTGAAATCGTACCAACGTTTCAGTGCCTAAATTGAATTCCAGACTGTACTCCAGGAAAACCGGTTATTTTGTTTTCCTGAAAGATTCATACTTTCTCACATAGGGGGAATTTCAGTTCCGAGGACGAAATGTGTTTTATTCAAATGTACTGTAGTATGATAATCCAGTCCGAGCATATTACATTGTCCGTAATTATTTGCAAACACAAATTTTGGAATCAAACGCAAAACAAAAATTGCCGCGACTAATCAATTTGTTGATATATAAAAAAACTAACCATTATGAACTATTGCTATATAAGGGATATACATATGAAAAGATAAACTTTTGAAAGAGGTCAAGTAACCATGCAGCACGGTTTCAGATGAACTGATCTATTAAAATCAGGAACTCTAATTATACAGTTCTGTCTAAGAAATTCCAAATATTAAAATATCATGTGAAAGTTATTTTGTGGAAATTATTAAGTTTTCTGGAAAATTTTCTGCTTTCCAATTTTTTTCTGTTTTTCTTTATTTTGGGATTCTCTGTTTCCAGTTCTGAATTTTTAAATTTCTTGAAAAAAAAATATTCCGTTTTTGTTAAGTGCAGCCATCTTTAGAGAATTTTTGAAAATAAACCTTTATTTAGCTTCTGGATATTATATCGCGGATATTTCCTTGGCTACGTATATATTTTATAAGTTTTTGTTCGTTTGAAAAGAAAAAAACAATATAACATAAAATTTGATTCTCTATTTTTTGCAGTTTTAATTGTCTCATCACGTAAATTGAAATATATTTTGTGTTCTCGAAAATATGGAGAAACTTTGGTTTCTTTTTATTACTATTCTTAAATGTTTATCTATTATGGTTTTCGTAACAACAGCTTCTCATGCGAAACGTAAGTAACTCGTTTTGTATTATGTATAATTAATTTAAAATATTTATAGTAGACGATGATTATCATTCTAGTGGTAACAGGTTTCTGTATGAAATAAGATTCTTCTTTGTACATGCTATCAAGCTGTAGATAGTTTAATACATGTGAAGCAGTATATACTGGATCATATTAATACTGTTTACGATAAAAAAAAATAAGACATATATTAAAATATTAGAGAAATTGATTTTTGAATATCCAAACTTAGTGTTTTAACCATAAATATATACAGATGTCTAAAACTTAAAAAAGTGTCCTATGAATCTAATATGAATTATTATATAATCCTATGTTCATTTTAATCCACATTGAGGTATTCCATTAGCTACAATATAATGATAGCGACTAATACTTACGTAGCAATACTAATATTGGACAACGATACCCGAATATATAATATTTATTTTAATAGAAACACTACTGACATGATAATGAAACGAAACTTCGAAAATGGTAAAATAAGATTAGCATTTATTATATGATTACATACATATGATAATACATGTACAAATAAATGTTAATGAATCCACAGTACTAATATTTAAATTGAAATTTATCACTTAAAAAGATTTTATATATGGATTTTCCCACTAGGAACTTACCATATTTACTTGGCAATGGATAAACCATAGCCCAATCAATTGAAACACACTTATACAACATATAAGTGCTAATTAATACCGAATAAGGTATATAATGAAAGTACCTAGCAACGGGTACAGTTTACCTCCTATATCGTCTCGGAAAGTATTTTATTCATGTAACCTCCTTAATGCGTTATTGTAACTTTAATAAAAAAAGCTATTCACTAATCCTATACATTGTGTTCATTTCTGTTATCATCAATCTTCCGAATTTATAACGTGTCCACTTCATAAAAATGTATATAATTTTGGAAGGATCTCACCATTGCTAAATGTTGGCAAAGAATCAGACTCACGACAAATTTTCTATAAATCAAAAGTTGATTTGATTTGTACACATTCATGCGGTTTAATCATTACATATAACATGATTGTCAGTTTCATCTATTATGTTGTATTAAAGACTTAAAATGTGCCTATTTGATTTGCAAAACAAAGACAAAACGATCTATTTGATGAACAAAATAAGTTTCGTTTCAACTTAAGCAAGCTGTGGCCGTTAACATGAATTTAGTGGATGGAGAAAAGAGAGGAAAAAACAAACAATGTAGAGTTAATATAAACTCATGTATTTTATATAAAGAAATAAACAAAATAGTTATATAAAGATCAATTTCTGATACCTCTGATTAAATAATGAAAATCTAGAGGAAAATAGAATTATTCGATTTAAATATTAAATTTTAGATATTCGATATTAGTTTAAGAAAATCTTTGAATGTATATGTTAATTTAGATGTAGATTGTATGCACAAACTATGGAAATATTCTTCTTCTGATTCATGTAAAGGCAGTAAATGCTACGTTACGATTTGTTGTGAATCATACCTTGAAATATTAAACACTAAAAAGGGGAAGGAAGGTACCTTTCAATTTCGAAAATGAGAATATTGAACGGTACATTATATATGTCTTATATAATTTCAGTCGGTTTATTTTCAGTGAAGAATTTTGCTATATATTCAAATAAATACATAACCTACTTATACATGGAGATAAATATGATTTCAATGCGGGATATTGTGAATACAGGTAGAACAAATTTTAAGGAAAATCTATTGTTTGAAATCCCTTATAATTTTCTTTAAATTTAAGTGACAGTTTCAAGAAGAAAACTTAATATTGCTGTTATCAAAATGTTCATATTTAATTTTAGTACAGCACATTATTTCTCAACAAGATTATCCGAAATAAACATCCGCTAAAATAGCTTAATTCCTGGAATTTACGAATATTATATTGCGTTTTAAAGCTACCAGTACTCAGACCCCACTAAATGGAAGAACTACTCGACGTAAAGTAGCTTAACATTTATAAATTATTTCAAGTTTATACAGAAGCAAAATATATGAAACTGTTCCATTCACACACGAGTTTCAGACGAAGTAGTATATTTTTCATCGTCCGTTCTTCAAATGAAAGTTTCTCGGAATGCACTGTTTCTTTCTAGTCATAATCTGCACAAGCTTGGCTTTTCTTGTAAAATAGAATCTTATAAGAATTATTATTGATTATTTGGTTTAGAATACTATAGAATACTGACATTTATTAGTGAGTTTGAGACATCTAGTGCTTTGTAGACTTTGAGCGATTATCATTTATGTTTTCGAAACTTCTAATAAGTGGACGAAAAATATTAATGCAATCAACGGAGGAGATCATAAGCTGGTTTAATTGCATTTTCCTTAATGGCCTTTGGAGACCCTAATCTCTGACTCAGCACATAATTATATCTTTTTTAGCTTTAGATAATTTCACAGTATTTCGCAAAATGCTACTACTTTGAACACAAACAAGATTTTTTTGAAAATAATACGTGATTTTCTTATTACTTTTGCAATATTTATTATAATGACGTCCAAACTACTTTTGCGTTTTAATTTATATTAAGAGCTACTTAATTTTAATAATTTCAGTTCAACAACAACAAAACGGAAGACGTAAGTGTTAAATATATATATATATTAGAATTAATACACTATACATATGTTACTGATGTGTTCTAATCATTTTTTCTAAAGTATTGAATAATTTAATCACGTAAAATATTTGTGTTCCATTACTTTGCCAAGTGTCAAGGGACACAAATTGTGTACTTTCTTTATCAGAAAATGACTTACGAAAGTCGAAAGTAAATGTATACAAATTATGATATGTTATTTAAGAAACTATGTGATTGCTAACCTGTTTGTGTGAAATTAATAAAATTATGTTGCTAATACTAATAGTTGTAATACTACTACTGCAACGAATACTCTCCGGAATGACGTAAGCCATAGTGGTGTTTCAGCCCATAAAGCTAATTTTATCTCCTCTTATCTCCTACAGATACTTCGAATGTTAGAACTACTATAAATACTAATGCTTCTTTTATAACTACTACAAACAGAGTTACTACAACAACTACCAGTACTAGTAAAACAACAACAGCAACTATTACTGCTAGTACTAGAGGAAAAACAAGTACTACTACATGCGCCTCCTGAAAGTAACAAATGCGACGTTTTAAAATTTGAACTTGCAAAATTGTGTATCTACATCTACTAATGAGTTGAATGGGGATCCACAAGACTTCACACAATAACCCTCCCTTTGGCTCACAGTACTTATTGGGGCAATGTTAAGTGGGCTCAGTACACTTTGCTGGGCTAGAGAAGCTAATGTGTCAATTCACATTAGTTCGACAAACCTTGAAGGTGCTCTATTTTTAAAATTGAAAAACGGAATGTGGTTTCAGAATTTCTTTTCTCTCAATATTTGATATTAGGAAACACTTTTCTTCGCACACCTGTGCATCATTTGGCATTTAAATGGTTTCCCTAAAACCTTTACAACATAATATATCGAAAATTATGACTAGCATTAGATTCATTGTTATGGTAAAGGAATAGTTTGTCACATAAAATTGTTCTTCTAAAGATACGAAGTTACGTACAAATTTGTCGGTAAGCTGCTTTTGGTATGGGGCATGGCTTGATTGTGTATATTTAATAATATGGGTCATTCCGTGTCAGATTAACACAGTTAACCGGAAAAAAATAACTTATCATCTAAGATTTTTATGTACCTTGGCATGTTAGTAGGACCTGATGATAAACACTCAAAAATATAATATTACAGTACTATTCAGTATATTCCTAGGGTTGCAGCATCTCAAACTTCGAGTTATTTTGAGTCACATTGATTAGCTGATATGTTCTTAATGTTTTTCCTAACTAAGATAGAGATGTGATTCTTGTGTTGTTATAAAGGTCTTCGACGGAGCTTTCATTTGATATGCAACACTTACCCCTACCTTACAAATTGAAAAATATACCGTGAAGTTTGACCATTTGACCTTGAATAGCAGAATTGACGTCTACTCCAATTTTGGTCAAACTCTCCAAGAAAAATGGCCTTTACTTTGTAAATACATACCCAAATACACCCTGGGAAGATTAGATTTTTTAAATTTTATTTACATCTTTTAAGCATTTTTG
Organism: Lepisma saccharinum; assembly: GCA_022664845.1. Taxonomy (NCBI): domain Eukaryota; kingdom Metazoa; phylum Arthropoda; class Insecta; order Zygentoma; family Lepismatidae; genus Lepisma; species Lepisma saccharinum. Next base: position 24,104 of record JAGDQP010020356.1, on the reverse strand, counting down.
GCACAGGTCGGGTTTATTCCCCCACCCCCTGTTTGCAGTTTGATGAAACGATATTGTGAATAGTGTCATTGCATAGGTTAAGAGGCAAATATTGGGTTCGTCTGAGGCCACATGCGTAGGTGAGAATATGGCCGCTGGAACATTCGATTTCATGTATACAAGTGACCACATGTTTAGAATCTTTACACGTTGAGTTCTGGCATTGGTGCATAATTGTAAATTTTCATTAGTAAAATTGCTATCAAATGATTATAGCCACTTGGGGAGTCCATCGTGGGCTACGGAGATGTAGAATCCATGATTGCCGGGGTAAACCATTTTAGTATAGAGCCCCCCCCCCCCCTCGATAATCATTTAGAACTTTTGCACCAAGAACTATGATTTTGGTGTCAAATTGTAATGTTTCACAATTAGAAGCATCGGTAATTGATGGTTAGCATTGGGTAGTCCGCCGTGAGCCCTAGAGAAGGAAGAATCCAATATGGCTGTCGAGAGAAGCCATTTCTAACGTGGAGGCAACCACATTTTCGGAAGTATTATACCTCGAGATATGATTGTGATGTTAGTTTGTAGGCTTTTATTTTCAAAATAATCAAGAAGTGAATTTGAATTTTGAATTCAATTACGAAGGCCTAAAGGAAACTTTGGCTCACGCCAGACGGATGATAATGGGATGATTGCTAGAATTAAGAAGTGGGAGGAAACGGAGGAATCCCTAGAAAATCCACGCATACGGTGTTTGTACACCACAAACCCACATGGTACTAGTAGGGTTTGAACCGTCGAACGCAAGCACTTTAACAATTGAGCAACCACGACCCAAACAGGTAGTGGTAAGCATCTGAATCGTCCATCTTGATCTATGGAGAGAAATATTGAATATGGCCGCCGAAATATGCAATTTCTAGCATACAAGCAACCATATTAAGGGAAATATGTTTGTACTCAAGTCAGGACACAGTTTTATTAACAAGATTTTAATGCTATCCTAATCTTGCTGTAAACATTATGAAATACTTTTCGTTGAATTTAAAATTCCTTTGGTCTCATTATTTCATAATTGCAAGGACTTGAAATGTGTTAATCAGAATTTCTTCTGAAAAGAAAATGCCAGTATACGAATAAGCAAGAAGGGAAAATAAAATGCAAATGCTTTTCGTTTTATTTGTGGTAATGTTACTAACAACGAGCTTATCCTATTTCCTGGGGTGCAGACTAAACAGTAATGATCAAACGAAACTACTCAGATTAAACTAAACTATGCTATTCAATGCTAAGTAAAAAAAAAACTACAATTGCATGTTCCGGTAGCCATATTGAATTCCCCCTTTTCTAGAGCTTAAGGTGGATATCCCAGAAGGCAACCATCACTTACTGATGTTATTGTTCTTAAAACACTACAATTTGACACCCAAATTATAGCTATTGATGCAATATTACCAAATGATTATCGAGGGAGGAGCTTCTTGTATACTAGAAATGGTTTACTCCGGCAATGATGTTAGATTTTCAATCTCCGTATCCTAAGATGGAACTACCCAAGTGGCTACAATCATCTGATAACAATTTTGCTAATGCAATTTTACAATTAAGAACCAATGCCAATACTTTACGTGTAAATATTCCAAAGATGTGGTCACCTGTATATATGAAATCGCATGTTCTAGCAGCCATATTGAGTTCTCATCTCCGCATGTGGCCTCAGACAAGCTACCAAATTGCCACCTTCACTTTTCCTAATTCTTGCCTCTTAACCTATATAATGACACTATTCACAATATCGTTTCATCAAACTGCAAACAGGGGACGGGGGGATAAGCCGACCTGGGCCAAAATGCTTAAAATAAAATTTTTAAAATTCTCATCTTCCTATGGGTGTCACATTCTGGAACTTCGCATGTGTCTTTTTTATAAAAAAAGGTCATTTTTGTTCGAAAGTCTCACATTAGCAAATTTGACTGAATTTTTGCTATTCAAGGCCACATTACCGAAGTTAAGGGTCAAATTTTCAATTTCTTGTGTAGGGATAAATGTTTCATATTAAATAAAAGGTATTTTGAAGACTTTTACAACGACGCAAGACTCACATTTCTATCTTAATTAGGCCAGTAGTTACAAGCATTTTAAATAATAAATGGGACTCAAAAGTTTGAGATGCTGTAACTCCAGAAAAATACTGCATACGAATGCAATATTACATTTTTCGGTGTTTCTCATCATGCTGTACTAACATACCAAAGTTAACAAAAATATGAGTCGGTGAGGTAAATCCCTGTGTTGATCTGACATGGAATGCCCTATATTTGAAATATGGTTGAATTGGATAATTGTGCCTTGAATTTTACCAATTTCTCTGTGTCTGTCGAATATAACCCTAGAAGATAATGGTGCAAATATTTAATTTTTAATTATAGGTAAACGTCTTCAAGGTTTCTAGAATAAGCGACAAAATTGATGTTGGAACAATACATATATGGAAATTTTAAAGTTAATATTGCTTTTACGGACCTTGAATGCATGCATTTAGATTTTGTTTTTTGAACCCTTCTGGCCGAACAAAAGTTTAAAATTGCAAGTTAGCGTTTTTAGTAGATATAATGACGATTCTATGGGGATATGGAAGGGAACACAAAGGCAGTTGGATAAATTTGTAGAACAAATTGAAGATAAAGATAAACGCATAAAACTGGAATTGGAAGTTTTAAAAAATAACGCCATTGTAGTTTTAGGTATGATGATAAAGAAGAAGGAAGGAAATGGTACCAAACGTTGTGATTTAGGAAACTATTATCATGCGATATGGATTACTCGACGTGATGTAGATTACTCGACAAAAAACAACTTCATAAGCAATTTAGAAGAAAGAATTTGAAGATCAAAGTGAAGAAGGAAAGCAGAAGTTAAAGATAAATTAATATAATAAGTGGAGGTTGAAATGCAGAAAGAAAGACCAAGAGACAAAGAAGAGAAGAATGCACGGAACAAAAGGGAAATGGAGAAGTAGAGATAAACTGTGGTGGGGACACGGAGTATATGAGAGGAAAAATAAATGATACAGAGAATGCTGAAGAAGATTGAAGGTTTTTCAAAGTACAGAAAAGCAAGCAAGTGACTGCTGGAGCTGATAAGAGAGACGAGGAGAAAAGCGAATAGAGAAGAGGAGAAAGAAACGATGGAGAAGAAAGGAGTAATTTATAGAATCCAGTCCAGTGATTGTTAAATGTGCTATGTGGGAAACGGAAAGGAGTTGACGAAAGCGGATAAAAGTATATAAAGATGATGTTAGGTTGGAGAGGGACAGAAATGCTATATATTAGCATATAAGAGACACAATAAATTTAGTGGATTAGAGCGAAATAAAATTGTTGGGACAGGAAGATAGAAAGACTGTCGGAAAATGGAAAGAGTCAAGACTTAGTGGAAGGTGGATAGTGATGAACTGGAACGCGGGACTTGAAATTGATGAACATTGGGGTAAGTTATTAACGAGCCTCAAAATGTAAATTATATTTTTTTAGTGTAAGACGTAAGTTTTTTATGTTTTGTTTAGTATTGTGTTCATTTGTTTATTTTTCCATACCTCTCTTTACCTAACTTTTTATTTCCCTTTTAAATTAATTTCTACAAGGCAAGACTTATTTTGGTATTGCATTCTTAAATGGAGCAGGGACATGAGGCAGAGGGAACCAGTGATTGTTGGTAATTATAAATTCATTTTGTGTAGCCGGTATGGGATTGGCTGGCAGGGACCAAACAGGAACCACAGATACCTGTCTAACTAGAAGTTGTGTTTTTTATGTTACTTGGTGTGTCAGATAAAGCCAAGTTATGAGTTAGTTGCTGAAACTGTTAAACGTTTCTAATTCTTTTTTAAAAATAAAACGTATTTACTGTGCTTAGCTATTACTTTATTGTATCTGAAAATAGCAAAATAATAATTCATTTCTGTAAACAATTACCTAAGCTGTCTTAGCATGTGAGTCATGCCAGATACACTCGTTTCATAATTATAAGATCCAACGTATTTCTAAGGGTTTAACTGGTTTTTCTGAAAGTAGAATTTCAGGACGGGTAAAAGCAAAAAAAAAAAAAAAAAAAAAAAGGGAGCAAACATGTTCCATGATCATGAATGTTTAATAAAGAAAGGACCTAATAAAATGGCAGATTTAATAGTCATCAGCTTCATGCAAATGTTCGGGGCAGTATCCTTCCTTTACATTGAACTTTCGATAATAACTTGGTAATATAAAGACAATGATAGCTGATCACGCATATTTACTTAATATTTTCTTAGCTGTTTAAGTATATTCAATGGCACACTTCAGTACTACAAGGCTATATCAGACTTATTTACATTATTGATCCATACGATCAATTGCAATGATGACCTGAGGGTAACGGAATTTCCTTTCACAATACATTTACAACATTTTACCTGTTTGGTAATTGCTGAGAGTTTTAGGAATATTTATATTCATTTCGGAAATATATGCAAGCTCCGCAGTGTATATATCGCATACGTTCTTAATCTACGTATGTACCGCTACATGCAGGTACCACAAGACGCATATAATAATGAGATGACATCTGTAAGGGAGATCATTATACACCTTAGGTGAAACTTGTAACTTATTAAATGTGACCGATACCCAAAAGTTCATTTGCATTTGTGTCATTTAACGACATACTGAGGTCATCATTTTCACGAAGATATGTCCATTTTATACTTTAAAAGTTTCTTTACTTACTTTTACTACGAAATATTATAATGAGCTTATACAAATACAACATTTAAACAATATTTTCTTTAAGATCTAAATTAAAAAAAAAAAAAATACAAACGTTTTTAAAAGTACCAGATTAAAACTTATCATTCCGGTTTCCATTTCAGGACGTTTTCCTAAACCAAGTGACTGTAAGTTGAATATATTTATATCGATTATATTATATATTCAGGGTATAGTGACTGATGATTGAATTTTTAAAATTATATGTTTGCATTTTTCTCCAATACGGGAACCTAATTTTGAGTAAGCACAATCGAGTAATGTTACCAGGCTCATTCGAAAGAACATCATAGATAAAAAAACCTCAAATTGTGACCACGAAATCTCATAGAACCTTACAGGAAGTCAATGTGAATTGTGGAATAGATTTGGAAACGTTTACTTAAACTGAACGATCTCGTAAATAGGTATAGTGAAATCAAATCGAAATCATGTTATACTGATAACAGCACAGTTTAAAAAATGACGAATTTGTAAATAACAGAGATTTGTTTTGTACTTTTTGGTGCTAAAAATAAAGTATATGTTAAAATTTTCACTAGGTAATCAGCAGTATGAAGGCAAAGCTTTATTTAAACATTTAAATAATTGAATTCAGTTGTAATAATATATAATATGAAACATCTAAATGAAACAAATACACAAATACGTATTTCTTTAATCACACTGAGACAAATGCACACATGTGTTTTACCCTTTGAATAAATATAGTATTCATTCTTTAACGTTTTATTTGTTTACACAGCTAACGTAATTATCTTTAAATAAAATTATCGTATTAATTTACATTTTATCCCTTTTGATCGATTAATATTTCATTGCTTTTTTTGTACATTGATTTACACCCATTTTGCATTATTAAAACTCAAATAACAATTGCGGTTTCTATCATTTGTTTTGTCTTCCTCTGATCAGAAATTCGGAACTCTTCTTTATTTATAAAGTCCTTGCTAATACGTTTAGTACTATGATTGGAATTTGTTCAAAATAATGAGTTTTTTTTGCATAATAATTTGTAACACATAACTAATAGGTGATTTCAAATCAATTTTAGTTTAGTTTTTACCTAGTAGTTCCAAATATACGTTTAATACATATTTGTATAGAGGAATATATACATATCGTAAGCCAGATGGTCTTTCAATACTTGCGGAGCTAACAAAATATATCTCCTATATCCATTTATTGAAAGAAAAAATGTTCGTTTTTACACCTAAATGAAGACGTGCATCGAATAACACAAAGTAATTTTCTCAGAGAAGAACTTAATCGTATAAAATCCATTGCAATTCATTTTTGAAAGTATTAAAAAAAAAAGCTTTTTAAAAATAAAAATATGACTTGTAATATTTTAATTCTTTGCTTCTAGCTTGTAAAATCAACAGGACTTATACATATTGGACTTTGTACAAGTTTCTACTATAATAATAATTCAATACTTTCTTTCTTATATTTTTTTCCTATTTTCTTATTATACATTATTTATTTCATAGTTTGAATATAAGAAATGTTCCAATACCTACATGCCACATAATATTATAAATATTATCTTTATTATATTTTCATAGTTGGATTTCCAGATATGGGGGCACCCCTCCCGGGTACAAGTAAGCATACTTTATAGTATTTTTCTAAATACATTATTAGTGTGTTTTTTAAACAAATTGAACGTCTATACATTTTCACTAAATCATGAAGCTCAGGGCAAATCATATTTACCAACATTGCATGTAATTATTGCACTTCGTGGTAATGTTAAAGAAGTAATTGATTTTTGTAACTTGAGATTATAGTTGAAATGTGATTATCAACTTCAACAAAATGGCTGCTTCCTCTAGAATTGTATTTTGTTTTTTGATAAGGTTTCCTTTCTCTTTTCATCTCGAAAGAATATAACAAAATCATATTTATTTTTACTTGAAATTATAATTACCAAAAATCATCTTTAATTTTATAAATGCTGCAGAAACAAAAAAAAAATGTTTAGCTTTTCGGATATATACAGGGTTGTTCTCGAAATCCGTAACAGGGTCATAACTCAATTTCTAGTGCATAGAAATCTTTGAAACAAAAATGCTTATACCAAAGTGTACGTGGCAAATCACATGGTGTGATTCTGAAATCTGGGACGACTCAGCAATACTTCCACGGGGACATCATCAAAATTTTAAATGAAAACAGGGGCTGATTTGGTTCCCGTTGAAACAAAGCATGAAATTTGAACAACTTTCAGATGAAACACGTTTTGATGCCTTAAACGGTTTGGCCGCTAGAAGACTTAATTAGTAGTGACAATTAAAATGATCTTGAGGGTTGTCGGAACATTTCGGGTATTATAACTGAAAGGGAATTGACAATATGGGTCCCAAACTAAAGAAAAATAAATTAATAGGATATGCGGAATCAAACGGTAAAATTTTCGAAACCAGTGGTGACTGGGAAATGTTATTTCTGTGGGACAACTTTAACATTTTAAATAGAAGCAATTGTTGATTTTGTTTTCCTTGAAACGTATATACAATTTTGAACAAATTTCATACAAAGCATTGTTTAATATCTCGTAACGTTTGGCAATTACAAGAGTTAATTAGTAGGTCAACAGTTAGCTTACTAAGTAGCTTTTGTAACAGAAGATATTAAAAAATGTTTCAATTAACGACTGCAAGTATTATGATTTATTTGAAGTATTCATAAATATTTAAGATAGGGCAAAATACATACACCAGCCGAGCTATGTTTCGCGTTATTTGTTGTTTGCATTCGCTAATTATTCGCACTGATTATTGGCAGGCAGATTTATAATTCTAACTTTCCTGATTCTTAAATTAGTAAATAAAGTTATTGGAGCTACTTACATTGAGGGAACGTGACAGCTACGATATCCTATGTTTTCTGTATGACACTTTGAAATATTTCGTCTATTCACTGTGTAATAGATATACCCACTGACTGATTTAACGACGTGCTACTTTATTTAGATTCTCGCATTTCCGAAACTATCATATTTGGGAAAATAAATTACGAACATGTTTGTAGGATATGTCTTACGTTTTAACCTTTAAAACATTTAACACTTTCTACATAAAGTGCTTGTAGGTTTAAGTGTAAATTAAATATATCATGTATATTCTCTTCAGAGCTTCCCTCGTGTATGATTTTCGTATCTTTTATAAATACCAAAGAAATGTTGAGGGGCAATGATAATTAGAAAATCAGTAATCCTTATTGGTGTTTTCTAATGAACTAAAACACAATTTCCAGTGCTTAATTATAGGAGACGAAAGTGAAAGGTGTATGAAGTCAAACGTTACATTTAGAGTGAAATATGTTAATGACAAAAAACTTAACTGTAATCAACAGTCACTGTATAAAAGAAATGCTGTATTGTGTGCAAATTATGATTCATGCCAAGAAACAATGAAATATAGTAACAACTATGAAAGTGACTATTTTAAGCAAATATTGAAAAAGTTTTAACTTTCAGAAAATTTCTAATCTTAAGCATTTTAATCCTTCGAAATAGTGAAGAAAAATCATTTTTTGTTGCTTAAAATATTAAACGTAATTACTTTATATATACGCAACAGAAATTAAGAAAATATATTGCTGCACATTTAAGAAACAAGCAACTATACTTGTTATCTCAAATAATGTAGTATTGTGTTAAAAACTGGTGTATTAGATCAATGGAAGCCATTATTTTAATTTTGTGTTCTAATATTAAGGGAAGTTACCGAGATTCATTTAACTGTTACGTAGAATTATAATCGGATTGAATTAACTTAACTTATGACATTTAGAGGTCTTTGGCTCAGTCCAGAAGAAGAATTACTAATAGCAATACTCGTTGTATAAAAGTGACCAATATATATCTTTTTTTTTATTTTTCCTTATCAACAGAGAAAATTTAAGATAGAAACGTAGCTTTGGAATGGATGAAAAAATAATGGAATATATTTTGCTACTGAATATATGTAAATGATATAGCTAAATTGGTATGTAAATTGTATTTATTGGAACATTGTGTTTTAACATTTGAAGGAATAAATTATATTTTTTTATCTTACAGGTGACTTCAAATTCCCTTTTGATAGTAAGTTTTAAATGTAATTTGCATATATTTGCTTCTGAGAATAAGCGCGTAATCTTAGTCGTAGAGCGCTCACCTCTGGTGCCTTGGGTCGTCCTTTCAATTCCCAGCTCGAGCCAGGTGGGTTTTGTGATGGACTAACATTGTGAGCGTAGGTTTCATCTGGGTTCCTTATTTTTTTCCTACTTTCTTAATTCCAACTAATTTTCCATTATCACCTATCCGACCTGAACCATAGTTGTAAAAACTTTGGTAAACTTTATTTTTATATGGGCCAGTTTTAGTAACTTTGGACTTCGGCCCGTCACGATTTGCCTTTAGCTGTTAAGTGTTAAAATCCACACCCATGCCCCAGCCGGGACTCGAACCCGGGACCGTTGAGTCGATAGCCTACCGCCGCAGACCGCTCGACCACCCGGCCGGCGAACCATAGTTGTGTAAATGCCTCAATATTTAAATGCAAATTCAAAATTCAGAGACTAATAAACATTTGTTCTTATATACTTGTTGATTGTTCATCAAGTAGGTATTTCTCCATTACATTAGTTTTATGTGTACTAAAGACCCATTGGCATGGAACTTTGAAAAGCAGCAGAATATTGTTAAATTTCTGTAGCTTTACGCGTAAGCCGAGTGGAGGGACATCGACCAAACCCTAGCTACTTTTTTCCTTTGTGTTAAAGTCTTTCTTGGTCAATGACGTACAATTAGTCTTGCAAATGAACTAGTTCAATAGGTGGGGGAACATTGCTGTATACTGAAGAAACATAATTTATATTTTCCTTTTCTAAAAATGATAGAGTTTTAATAAATAAAGCCCAACTTCTATTTAGTTACGGCCCAAGGTAACATACATAAATGTACGGTGAAAATACATGGATTAGATTTTAGTACCTAAATGTCCGCTTGTTGAACCGTTTATTCGACGTTGAATAATCGTTCAGATGAAATATTTTAAAACCAAGGAACTCACGATGAAGAAACGGGTTCATTTGGCCAAAATATAGAATGCATGTTGTCCGTTGGAATATACATTTAGCGGCATTTTTTCAATTGCTTCCATCATGATATATTAATTTTGAACAGTAAATTATCCAACCGTATGCTGCGGGAATCGTTACTGTTACTTTCCGTACCATCGTTGGAATCTCGATAAGCTGACCACTCATGCACCTAGTCACCTTGAGAGTCACTATACTATTTTGATAGCCTTTTATAGTACGAAGACATTATTTGTAGTAAAAAGAAATCTCGAAAGCGGTCACCGCAAATGTACAAGAATCGTTCCCCGTCACGTACGAATAAGGATAAAGAATATTTATTTCTTTGTAATGTGCATTTTCCTTCTTTAACTCGCCCTGACAGGCCTTAAAACTAAATTCAGAGTTTCATCTTTAACACTTTGTCCATCGCTGCACTATTAAATTAGTGTTTCTCAATAAGTGGTTTATGTCGTTAAACTCCATATAAAGGTAAATATATGTCACAGTTGAAAAAGAAAGTTGAAAACACTTGACATTAGCGCCGTATTAACGAAATTATATGCTCGTTGAAACATAGTTTAAATACCAATATATTTCAATGTGACAATGAGAACATGAGACGCGTAGTGAATATTATTCTATTAACTTTTACGCACCATTTGTACGGAAATAACTTGGAAAGACACATATAAAGCGTAATTTAAGCACAGTTCAATATAATATTTAAAAATACGTCACGTTAACGTCCAATCAACGAAATCAACGACATTGTGTTCTTGATATATAGATATATTTGCACTGCGTTTGAAAATATTGTGAAGAACTTTCTGGAGAATATGCACTACAAAACCATAGAAATAAAGTATATGTCACATACGCTTCCCGTGAGTGCGAACGTGCGTATCACTGTATTGGATTTATGAAACAAAATTATATATTACAAAAATATCACGTCACTCCGTACTGTGGACAAGACCCAACTTTCTTGCCGTATTTTTCAACAAACGCGACATGTAACATAGTAATTTCTCCTCGCATTCGTCTTACGTGTGGAGCAAAGGAAAACCAAGAAGAATGTGATATGTATAAAACTTGTCTTAGAACAAATCATTTCTAATACTAATTGAACAGGAGAATGCAATTAATTGGCACGTATCGTGACGAAGGTAGAACTAATGAACATTGCACATAGCAGATATAATAACTATTTTACATAAAGCACACGTTTTCTTGCTTCAGGTAAATATAAATTTTATTTAAGTTCGCAACCACAAAAGTTTCAAGGACAGTAATCAAAATTTGAAATTATTTATTTCTCTCAGAAATTCTGAATAATATTGTCAATGAAGATAAAGCATCTTCCAAAGATAATTGAATTACTTCCATGGTTTATACTTATTGCCTTTTAAATATTAGATGTATTCCTATATATGTTATACAACATGATGGTTGCTTTAAATTGTAGATATTAATTAGGTTTGTGGACATTCTCGTTTCTATAAGCTGTGTATACAATAATGTATTGCTTTATTTGTTAAGGTTTGATGGGAGTCTACATAAAATAAGAGAAAGCTAATTGAATAGTATTATCAAAATGGAAAGTCAGGAAGAGAAGCTCCCATATTAGTTCACGCGTGACCATTGTTAACACCAGCGAGAGTATACATCCTATTTACTGCAGTTTCTTTCTATATCAAGCTTTTTCAGATGGTGATTACAGTAATTCTTCTTCTATTTACCGTGCAGCCGCTGCTCTGTTAGTAGAGGATTACCTTGCATTCGGAAGGTTGTGGGATCCCAGAGGCAACCTATCGAGACTGAGGCTTTTCCAGAGTTTTCCTCGTTCACATCAGGCAAATGCCGGGATGGGTCCTACGAACTAGGTTCTGGTCTAATATCTTCCAAATACCCTCCCTTACTCTGTCATGGTCTGAGCGTGAAATGTCTAATGACCATAAAGAAATCAAATTCTTGTTTCTTTTCTTACTGCAACAGCTTAACATTCTGTAACATCATTGACACTGTTTAGTACGAGTATCAAGGAAAGTAATTCGATATAGTAATTTCTGAAGGTTATTACCTTCAATGCGAGTGAAGTTAATAGATTTCGTTACGTTGAAGATAAAATTGTCTTGTGTACACAAAGCATTGCGTTTTCCAGATTCCAGTAGAATATGTGTTGGCAAATAATGATATAAGCAAGAAAAGTAGTTATTGCAGTTTACATCTGTAGCAGAGTCTGAAATTACCGTTTATATACAAGTGGTATAATGCATTTTGATAAACCAGATTTACCACGTTAAGGACAATAAAAAATGCATAATGCCCACTATCATAACGGCCATAACATCTCTAAAATTATTAAAGCAGTTTCTGTTATTTTTCCTCGTTTTTTACCTTCGTGGTTCTAAAGTAGGGTGTGTGTTAAAATCTACAGGATTGTTTTTCTTTTTTCATTTTAGTACACAGTGATAATTAGCCTTCCAATGTCACATTAAGAATTTTTCATTATAATATATCAGAAGAAAATGTTAAGTCTCTACAAGATATCTGCGGAGTGCTTGAATAAGCTTTCTACGAAACTTGACTGTAAATTGTTATGATTTTTGACGTTATCTTTAATTTTTAGTACTCCAAAACGGTATTGCATCCCGCATTTTTTAATGATATTTTCCCTTAATATTTACAGTTAGTCATATTCGTCTAGTTATTTTTTATATTGTCTTACACAAAATTATCCACTCAAAGTATCTACATTCTATTAGAAGCAGGAACACAGACAACTTTTTACAATTTTGGGATCTTCTCTGTAAGGTGCAGAGTGTCAGTTCACTTTTACATATATTATTTTAAAAATTAACAGAAAAACATATTAGCACTTAAATTAAGTATGCGAAATAATGTGGAATTAAAATTGTGGCTCTAAATAATTAAATTAATTACATAAATAATTAAATAAAGAAGGTTCTGAATAGTAGGCTTTTCAATTAATTGGTCACCCGTAGGGTTAAGCATGTTAAGTTCTTGCAATAACGTAAAATAAAATGTTTATACTGTGGAATGAACTAAACACTACTTTATAACATATCATCTGATATTCGCTTTCTACATTTTGCTTGTTTATCACATCGAAAACGTTAATTAGAAGGTTAACAATAATAACTATCATGATTCCTTGAATATATTATTGATTTTTTACCCTAGATAAAGCTAGCTAATTTTATTTATATTTAAAATACTCTTATTTTGCAGATCTTGTTTGAGATAAACATCGTTCCACAATGCAATTTCAACACAATTTTCAGTTCTTCTGATGAAAGTATTGTTTCAGTACTTTCACAATAAAATGTACTATGATAATAATACAAATAAAGAAAATTAACTAAACTAAATGTATAATACAATTTAAAGAGTTACAGAAGAGCTTTCGAAAAATGTGTAATAATCATTACGTAAACATGTTTGAAATAGTCATAATTTCTTCTTGACCTATAATTTGTTAGGAAGACCCTTCAAAGTGTTAACACATGGCACTCTTTATTAATTTGGCAAACTGTCGTGAAAGAACGTTCTTTTTCTGTGTTCTTGATTTCTGTTTTTGAATGGTATGTAACATTGCTTTTCATTTTCCTTCTTCCTAAATATGTTATGAACTTTAGATGGAGCAAACCAGAAGAGGCGAGAGAGAGGGCATGAAAGATCGAGAGACAATGAGAGAGAAAGAGAGAGAAAAAGAAAGATATAGAGTGTATGGGAGAGAGAATTGTTATATCTCTTCATTTACCTTTCTTTCATATCATTTATCTTTAGTATCAGACACAGATTAGTCACATAATTATTCTCTTTCCTAATAATAATGTACCTATAAATTTTGAGATTATTTTTAATACTTTTGGTACAGACATAGCAATGTACCCATTCTCATTCTTTAAGTAACAAGGAACGGACTGCGTCTTGTGCGATCTTTTTCATAATAATTGGTAACAGTGGTCCATGTTAAGACATTTCTTGTAGAACTGATCAAATAAATACTAAGAATGTAATGCTATGTCTGATTTTTATAATATCTCAACATTGGTTAACGATTTCTGTTCCGTTGTAAGAAAGGAATGTAAAATACACAGATCATGTCTTAATTAATAATAAGTTAATGTTACCCCAAAGTCACACCATAAGTTTCAAGGAGAAAAGTCCTTCCTAAAGACAAGCATTTTTGATTCAGACTATAGTCGAAGAAAAAGAGACCATTATAAGTATCCAAACTAAAACAACTTCTAAAGCGTAATGAAACATTGACATGTTATGCTTATTTTATAAATTACTTCACGCGCCGTAGAAATAAAATGCACTATAATTATATTATTGGGTTGATGTGAGTAACGTAATCACTTTGACACCTGGTGGAAAACGCACCTCAGTAATACGACTCAGAGATTGACTGGATGCACGCGTCTAACGTCACAAACTTTGTATACGTTCCAGGAAACAGGCTAAATACCTAACAGTAAGGAGTAAGTATGTTGTATATAACAGAGTCGTATGAAAGCGCATTATGGAGAACATACAGTTGCAAGTGATTTCTATTTATAAATTCAAACCAAGGCATCCTGCACAACAAGCTGCAAAGACATTAACGGTGCTTTGAGGATACAATTGGCGAATGACGTCACTACCTTCGACCAAAATAGATACATTTACCACCAGATTTTCGTCATGAGACAAATCGTATAGACGAAATGGGAATACAACGATACTGCTCACCAGCTATTCATTGATTTTAAGACAAACGATTCTTTAAAAAGGCAAAAGTTATATCGTATTTTAATATAGTTTAGACCTAAAATGTATTCAATTAGTGAGAATGCGTCTCAGCAACCATATATATATATATATATAAACAGTTTACTGATAATTAATTTGTCAGATAGTTTCGAGATTTATAGCGAATTGAAAATGGTGATGTCTTATCAAAACTAGGGTTAAACGCGGCGTTAAAATAATGCGATTCTAAAAATGAAAATCCAAAAAAAGAACTAAGATTTAGTGACGTGAATGAACCGTTCGTTTACGCAAATTATGTAGATTTAATAGCGGACTATATAGATGGACTACATATTAATATCAAGGTCTTAGATGATGCGCACCATGCGAAAGATTTACAAGTAAACGCAGAGGAAACCAAATACATGATAATAAGCCAAAATATAGGCAATAGAAGAAATGGATTAATAACAATTAAGAAGAATAACATAGAGAAAGTAAAGCAATCTAGAAACTTAGGAGCATATGTAGGAAGCAAAAACGACTCAAAAAAAGTCGCTTAGTACTTGGCAACATATGTTTTTTTTTAGTCAAGATACTCACAACAAAGCGATTGATATCAAGAAAGTTGAATTTGAAACTATACAGAACTATTATTCTTTCAGTAGTGTTTTTTGGTTGCATAAGTTGTAGTACGACCATAGAAGATGAACAGAAATTATGTGTTTGAAAATGAGGTTTAGGGAAAGATATACGGGTAGGAACGGGACGAGATGACTGGAGAATAGTGGAGACAATATTCTGAAGAACTCCACGGACTGTACGACTCTCCTTATGTTCTATGAATAATGAGATCGTGACGACTCAAGAGGGCAGACCATTTAGCTCGGATGGGGGAAAAGAAGATTATACTCCATTGTTGTTGGAAAGATACAGGAAAATAGAATATTGGGAAAACGTAGACAACGTTGGGAGGACAATATTGGAAGGGATATTTAAGATGTAGGTGTTCGTGATGGAAACTTGCTTGATTTTGCCAAGGAACAGATCTTATGGTGAACGTTTGTTACTATGGGTTCCACAAACCATAGATTTGGCAAACAAGTACCTGAAATAATGGTGCAGTTTTTGGGAGCTGATTATTTTAGCAAACTAATAGAAAGGTTCCTTTGCACAAATTCCAAAAAAAACTGATGGTTTTGGGTGCAAGAGTTATTCAAATATATTACTGTATCCTCACACACAAATGCCATTATATCACATATCGCAATAAGTAATGTCGTAAGCAGTACAAGCTTAGCCAATCAAATATGATGTTGTACGCAATAAATGTACTTATGTCATATTTATGATTTTCCAATGCAGCTTGGAAATGTAATTCTTAGTTTGCAAAACCTGTCTGTGCATCACACTCTCAATCAAAATCTTTACTAGATGTACCACGTACTCCTTTTAGTGGAAACCTAACAAACATTGCCCTTACCGAGGTTTTTGCAGAGTTTTCTTCACGAACGCCAGGCAAATGCCGGAATGGGATCATCAACTTAAACCGGGTGGCCGACACCTTGTTGCATCCTTCACCTCTCTGATCACGGTCTGAGCATCGGATATCTACAGCCATAAATAAAAGTCAAATTCTTAACCTGACACTGATTACGTCATTATGTGTCTAGCAATGACGTTATTTCTGACGATGCTCCGTGACTTTGAACATCTGTAATAATCTGAATGATTCATGTATAATTGGAAACTCCTTTGCATAAAGTGCTAGGATTGAGCTTGAAATGGTTTTGAAAACCGTCATAAAAAAAAATTCGTATTTAATACTATCATGCGCTAATTATGTCAATCTGACTTATAAAACACATTTGTTTTTAATTAATGAACGATTGTTTCCTTAAAATGTAAATTAATATCCAATGTAATATTCTTAATTTTTCATAAAGATATTCTCTTTCCTTTTGAACGGTCATAAGAGTTGCATGATAGATATATTTATCTGTCAATATTACTGGCTGTTATTACTTTTTTTCACAATAAACCTTGTGTTGGCAAAGGTTGAAATTACCACAGAAATTTCAACATTTACGAACACAGAGTCTATTGTGAAAACGGTAACACCATCTATTCTTTCGTACTACCTGACAGCAGAAAGATTCCCTACCCAAAATCACCGGCTGAATAGAGTGCCTGGGCCTTGTTGCCAGCAAAAAATATTTGGGAGAGTGTCTAGGTGAGAGGAATATTCCGTACACACAGAGAATTTGCCGTGCCGTGGTGATGTAATTAGTAGCATACCTAACCGGTTGCTCGGAGATCCTGGTTCGAGTCCCGGTCGAGGCGGCCGTCATTTTTCTGTGTTAATTTCAATATTACTGTTTCTTTGGGGGTTTATTTTCGAAGGAAATTATGCATGACTGTGAATTAAAAATATTGTGTATATTATACATAAACTTCATATAGACTGGTTAATCGCATTGTTTAGAATGTTTTTAGCCTATATAAATTTACATATTGAGCACTGTACCAAGGATTACTAAATAGGTGATAAACAATTACGTCACGGGAAATGTTTCTTAATGTGGATTTCCAGAGTTTTGTGGATCATGCAAGTCCGAGGCTGATTGTCAGACGGTAAGCGGTTACGTAGTCTGTGTCGTAGGCGTTGGAAACATATAGAGTAATAGGATATGCTAAAATGAGAATTACTATGCAGTATTTGATCTATATGATTAGAAACAATCAACATCTAAGTACGTATCATCTGTATCGTAGATATAGGCACCAGTTGAAGGTAAGATGAATCTCATTGATTAATTTTGAATGGACCCCTTGGAATGCAGTGAATCAAGTTACTACCATGTTGAAAAGTTGTTTCAGACAATCTGTCGATATAAGGCGAAAAGTGGAAACAACGAATAACTATTCCTTAATGAGGCTTTCATGACCAATAAGAATTATGTCCAGTATTTGATCAAAGAGAAAAGTTGTTGGTAAATAAATATAAAATTTTATATTGGTGATTTGAAGCGAATTGATGTAACTTTAAAAAAAAATACTGAACATTTTCAGTTTTTGTGTGACATACTGATATCAGAAGGCAACCTATCCCGAGTACAGTCACTCGAATTAAAAAAAAAAAGTTTTATGATCCACCGTAATGGGCAAGTAGAATTTCAGTGTATGTAACAAGTTTCTTTGTCTCTTTCTGTCTGTCTCCATCTCTCTCTTTATCTCTCTCTCTCTCTCTCTCTTTGTGTTTGTGCGTGTGTGTAGAGCATAGCAGAAAAATATGTATAAAAATTGCCACAAAACCGTATAGTTTTCGTCACGCCTTTCTTGTATTTATTGAGGTATATTAATGCTATAATAATGTGAATATGCACTCTAAACATATCGTGGATATACTGATATTGTGGTCAACTGGACCATAAAATGTGGTTATTTTGGGACTAATGCTTTAAATGGTTGATTTTCAAAACATCTATTGTTAAGCGTGTTTTGTTATTTTAACAATACTTTTGGTTGTTCTCAAGAGCTTACCACATGCTATCTAATAATACTTTATTGTCTCATTTACAATAAATCAACCCGAAATGTATTAGCTTCATCTATTTTGTATTGTACGAGTCACAAGTTTGTCTTTGTAATAATAAAATTTTGTAGTGATAGTATTTTGACGGCACATCTATAAAATAATCCCGCTTGGTGATTTGAGTCCTCACCTCGTGGGCGGGTTTGAACTAGAATGTTCAGCCACTAAGATAATAAAGTGTTAGTCGAATCATTCTTCTTCTACTTGTAACCAAAACTAACACTAATATATGCATGTGTCATTATTTCCAAAATCCTGTAAGCCATTTCTTTAAACGTATGCCAGTATATAAAAACAATAATCCTACATTTAATTCGACAACGTGTAACCCGAATTATAAAATAACAAACCTACATCTTTTACGATCTTCCTTTTTGAAAATGGTGCTGCCATCTGTTGACCACAAATATATCAACAGAAAATAAACAGTTACAAAAGTGTAATATAAACGCTCGTGAATATCTTGACACGTTTAAATATTAATGTTATTATATTGGTAATCATCTGCATCATCAAAATATCATTAAGAACTTCTCATAAATGTGAGGGGTGGTGCGTTTGTAGTAACTGGGGTTTCTTTGTTTATCCCGTAACAAGAAATATGGTGGCCGTGTACTCATGCGCAACAAATTCATGTGTGAATAAGATGAAATCAACAATAACTTATGGCTAGTTTCTCTCTAACAATTAAGTAATATTAATCATATGGTAAGTTTAGCAATACTCAATTAACAATGCTTAAACAACATTTATTGTAACTGCTGAGACGTTACACGCATCGTACATATGACCTCATTTTTCGTTACGAATACGATAATTCTAAGAAAACCGCTTACCAATACTCATATTGTCCCTGATATTCCAGCATTTCTTTGGTTCCGCTCGACTGCCCAATCTTCCGGAAATAGGATTGTGGAGGTTACCCGCTGTTACAGCAAGCATACACAAGGATGATATCTTTATTTCAGAACCTTGGCGACACCATCCTGTCCTCCACCCTACTCCGGGATAATGCAAAACTACCTTATGACATACATATATTCAATCCAATTCTCTAAGGCTTTCCAAAAAATATCTGAAGGAACTTGAATAGTGTTCTTAAGTTATAGGTAGCGCTATATAACCTTTATACGGTCTAGTTTAAATATGCACACAAAGTATCTTAATAGAGCTGTGAAACACGAAACTATTAGCAAACATGCAAACAATTGCAACGTTAGCATAAATGAAATGTTCTATTTGATTTGTCTTGCTTCAATAAAAAGGTCTGTTGTTTTCCCGGATTGTATATCAGTAGCACTTATAAAAATAAATCTACTTCATGTCATTATTTATTTACAATAATAGTAAATCAGAATATCACAACAAATATATTTCCAACTGCTTAGAAACATGCCTAATGCCTATATCCGACTCAAACCAAAAGTTGATATTACATCTTCCCCTCGTGAATACAGAGCATACGGTGAATACCGTGAATATACGAGGGTTGATCCAGAAATAAGGTTCCTAAAGAGCTCCAGACGTACGGGAAGGTACGAGGCGAAATCCGGCAACACCACTGTGCGCGGTTGTTCTCCCACTCTCGATTCCGCCCGGCCGCGCCTCGCTCCGGGTCTCTCCGCAGTCTTGGCTCCGAGATGGTGGTGCCCATTGTTGCTCCCGCCAAGTTCGAGATTCGTTCCGTAATTCGCTTTTTGCACGCCAAAGGGACTCCACCCGTGGATATTCATCGTCAATTGACAGAGGAGTGTGGAGACAAGTGTATGTCCGTTCAACACTGCCGAAAGTGGTGCAGGGAGTTTAGTGCCGTTCGGAAGGACGTCCACGATGAAGAACGGAGTGGAAGACCGTCAGTTTCGGAGGCGATTGTCGAGATGGTCCAACGCGAAGTGCTTCAAAACAGGAGGATCACCGTCCGTGAAATTGTTGCTCGGATTTCTGGGAGTTCTTACGGTACAGTGGTCAGAGCTTTGACTGAAAAATTAGGGTATCACAATTGTTTTGCTCGATGGGTAGCACGTATGTTGACAGCAGAACACAAGGAGAAACACCTTGTCTGTGCTCGCCAGTTTCTTCAAAAGTGTTAAGAAGATAAGAAAAGATTGTTGGACTCCATTGTTACGGGAGACGAAACGTGGGTGTTTCACTCCCGAAACGAGACAAAAGTCCAAACAATGGACTGTCATGCCCCACCCACCGTACAGTCCAGACCTCGCGCCCAGCGATTATCACTTGTTCCCGAAGTTAAAGGAACACTTGAGTGGTCAACGCTTCCAGAGCGACGATGAAGTCAAAGACGAGGTGAAACGCTTCCTCAACGGGTTGGCGGCGGAGTTCTAAGACATTGGGATACAGAAATTAGAGCACCGTCTACAAAAATAAGTAGAAAAAGTTGGCGATTATGTCGAAAAATAGAGCAAAGTGTCTTCTTTCCAATGATGTACATTGCTATGAGAATAAACAATGTTGTCTATTTGTAAAATTGATGGGAAACTTATTTCTGGATCAACCCTTGTATATATATAGAGAGAGAGAAAGAGAGTATTTCTATGTAGGGTATATTTGGGTACATATTGTGATCATGTTATGGAAATGAATGACGGGTGGGTTGGAATGGGTTATATTTGGGGTAAAATTTATCATTGCAATAAGCGTTTATTGTATTTTTTTATCCCTATATGCTAGTATCGTATGGGAACCAGAATAATTCCATTTTCGTAGGTTGATAGGAGAAACGAAATAAATTTTCCTTTTTTCCAAAAAGCTTTTTTTTTTTCATAAGATGCTAAAAATATGTTCAATATCAATCAAGTCATGACAAAGTTAATTTCAAAAACATTCAGATTTGACACCAAGTAAAACCTTCATAATTATGTACATACATATAGCAAAACGAACAACCCAGTTTAGGAGTTATGTTTCTCTAGTTCTTCTACGACGGATATATATCATGGTTAAGTGCAAGACAAGAATATAAAACT
>JAGDQP010020355.1:0-33410 GCA_022664845.1 Lepisma saccharinum | reverse complement strand
AGAACTTATTATTCAAATAGAGGATAAAAATATAGTAGAATATACTATAAAATTTCCAACCGGATATTATGAATCAGTACATTCAGTTTTAGATATTATTCGTACGACTTTATTTAATCAAATGGGAAAATAATATGAGGAGAAAGAAAATTTACATATATTTGATGATAGTAGTATTCTTAATAATAAGTTTCATGATGTAGAAATGATTATGTTGAACGCATGATCAATGATGAACCCGTAGTAATAGAAGAACATCCTATCGTTATCTAGAATGAGGAAAGTGGAGATAAAGTTTATATTTTTCATAAACAAAGTCCTAAACGTGAATATATTTTCGCGATGAGTCCGGGTTTGCAAAATATTTTAGGATTTAGTATTAATTCTAAAGTGAATACACATATAGTTCACTTTTATCCCATGAATCCGAAAAAGAAACCAAAGTGTCTAAGTGTTCCATCACCTTTCCACGCAAATCTTGATTATTTTATTCCTTCAGAAATAAATGTATGTATTGATATTGTAAAAGATCAACCTGTTTATGAGAAGCTAATTCGAAAAATTGGAATACAAGATTATCATTACGGAAAAATTTTGCGGCCCGGAGACTACTCAGAGCAGTAGACTGTCAGCAGAAAATTATAGTTTCACAAAGCAATAATGTTTGTACTATGTACTGCAATAATGCTATTGTTTGAATTATGCAATTGCAATTGTGTGAATGATAGAATGGTGAGAAGTCATTTACTGTTGTAACTTGAACAGACATTGACGTATGAAGTTCTATGACCAGATTCTGAGCAAGAAGTGTTACAGTTTTTACAGAGTATACTTGCACATACTTCGTAAATGATAATTTGATGGATATGATAGTCAATAAATGACCAGTAGCCAAGCAAAATACAATAAAGTTTCTCTTTACTAACAATATCTAGACGTCATCATCTTTATTATCATCATGCTGATCAGAGTCATGAACGTTATCCTTATCCTCTGTCGCCTCCTCCTGAGCCGCAATAGGTATGTGATGAAGTTCTGGTTCTCTTAGCACCTGCCTGACTTCTGGTGCATGAACGGGGAAGCAATTGTTATTAACGGAGCAGAACTTGACAGAAACCGGTTCAACACATTTTCAATGCTGTAACGTGTAGCTGAATTTCTTGCATGAAACTCTCCGTATCTTCTAATAAATTTGTGTCTCGCCTCTTGCACTTCCTCGCTAAGTATACATATAGGGAGGATAGCGAATTCTATTATCCTTCCTCCATATATAAGGATCTTGTGTACAGATGCTGGAAGGAAGTACCATGGGTAGACATGAAGATATAACTTTGTTGTATCTTCAGTAAACAGATCAAATTTTGTAACGTCTACAGGGAGACCTGTTGAGATTACGCTCAAAATGACACCAAACCTCTTAATTAGTTCCTCACTAATTCCCGTGAGTTCAGCTGATTTAGCTGGATTGGCAAAAATCGACGATCAGTATTCCCGTCATTCGAATTCCCCACTTCCTCACATTTAGGTTGATCAACAATTAAACTCATTTCAGAGCGAAATCTCCCTATTACATGTTGTTCCTGTCACTAACTTTGACTTTTTCTTCTTTTTTCTCACCTGCAATGTTTTCACATCATGGCATTAAAACACACGTTAAGCAATGTACAATAGGCATTAAAATATCTGATGTATGCATGTATTGGTGAAAGTCCAAATGCATATAGGCTCATGTTCGATACTGTTGACTTTAACGCAATATCGTTCATGTTTTTAGGTGTGGCTCCACAAATATAACATTTCTGTGCCGACATCTCAGTCAGGAAACTACTTACTTTCCCATCGACCATTGTCAAAACAAGTTCAGGAATGATACTAACACTTGCACTACCAATTACCACTTGTGAAGGAGCCAAAGACGAAATTTGTTTTTCAATCATACTAATCTCTCTCTTAAACATTTGTGTTGTCTTCTTTTCATATAATAACTTAATCGACAAAATCCTGGAGAGGAGGGACGCGAGTTTTGCCATAGAATTCTTCTGTTTTCTTCCTCACTAGAAAGGAGGTATAGCTGTAGAGGTACCAAAGAAATAACAAATATATCTGTATCACTGATCTCTGTACTCTCACTTTTGAATGCTTGTTTATACATCCTCTGGTTACTACTTCCATCGCAACCCCACTTGAAGACGACTTTAACTGTATCATTATCGTTTACACACTATTCGAAGACATTTTGTTGCAGTCGCTGAATCGTGTGGTCCACGATAGACTGAAGTCTTATTTCAGCGGAGTTTTCCGTAACTTTGATGGATTCTTTGGACGAATAACACTTCCGTTTGGCTTCTTTCATAACATTGTACGCAGGATAAATATAACTATTTCTTACTTTTGCACCCATACGTATATTAATATATTGTCTTTTTGATAAGTCATTCTCTATTAGGAACACTAATGCTTCTTCGGCACTGTATGGTGTGGGTGCAAATGGACGTGAGTTAAAAGCTTGTTTAAATCTTGTAACCCTTCGCGGGGATGATTGCATAATATCTTTCACAATTCCTGTGAAAGATATCTTTTTCAATCTAAGAAAAATCTCAGCTGCTAATACGATCTCTTCTGTAGCATGTTCTTGTATCAGAGGCTGTACACGTCTTGTTTTCTCTCCACTTGTACTAAACTTCTTTTTTGATCTTCCTCTTGTTGAACGACCAGGTTCCATGGATGCACATTCATCATTCTCAACATATATTTTTACTTTTTCATCAAGCCCAGGACTAAACTTTCTTAGAAAAAGATCTTTCCTCCTACAGCACAGTTTCCATCTCTTGTCGAAAGCAACCTTGAAAGCACATATATTTTTGTTTAATTTTCCTTAATGTCTCTTTAGAACAATTCTCTAGCCTATACTTTGCCACTACAGTCCTTCACTAGATGATTTTGTGAGAAATAACTGCTTGCAAAGTTCTCGTCTTTCCATATCAGATGCTGTTTGGGGTGCCTGTGGTGTGTGTATCTCGGCAAGAAAAAAACAAGTATTTCAGAAGATAGCAACTAATAGCAAGATATAAGACATGAAAATGAAAGAAGAAATACCACTGTATGCAGTAGGTTCAATGAAAAAACACAGACATTTGAAGATATTTTTAAAAGTCTACGTAAACTTTGCGTATTTCACAACAAAAACCATTTATTGCATGTACCACCATTTTCAATTACAAATGCACTGACAGGTCTGTTTGTTACTGTCATGCTTGTTGAAAGTAACGCACAGTTTAAAGCTAATAATTTGAAAACAATACGAGTTTCATTGGTGACTTTGGCCAAATGATATCGTACATATAATACCTCACTAACTCACGTATCTCAAATCACGGTATATCAAGGCGACAAATAACCGTGACTTTACAGTAGCTGTTTTCGTACGATGGAGCAGTGATTGTTCTAACAAACGTGGGTTACTGTACTTCTGACCTTGCCCTATCAGACATAAGCCGTAACTCATAGTTTTGATCAACTTCAAATTTCGACTTTTGTCCAGCTAGATTGGCCTTTTGTCCCACTGTGCGATGATGAGAATTCTGACAAGAGGGGGGCCACGCTGGCTCAATGGTAGATCACTCACCTCTGGTGCTTCGGGTCGTCGCGTCGGTTCGATCCCTGCTCGTGGCATGTGGGCTTTGTGGTTGACAAGCATGGGGTTCTTCCATTCCCTCCCACTTCTTCATTCCACCAGTGCCTAAATAAAGGTCTTAAAAATTAAAATTCTGACGAAAGTGAAACTAGAGAATCGGTAGTGTGTAATACTACATAATATGATCCTGGAACTGACAGTGCGCCACACCTCATTGAGCAAAATGACCTAAATCTTGTTCGAGATCTTGGTCTCTCAATACCAAAGCTGAGATTCTAGCGTCACTTTTATAAGAATGGAATCTACTAACAGAGAACACTTAGCCCAGGATATAAAGGGAAAAAAGGGCAAATGTCGGGAATAATTAGGAGAAAGCTGAATTTTGGCCAGTTGTTACATCATTACTAGATGTGCATTTTCCCAAAAGTCCCCCCATCCCCTTGTGCTTCCCCCCAATCCCCCGCGAAATACAAATTTACAAACTTCTAGAGATTGTATTATATCTCCGTAACTAAGAGACATAGCGATATGATTCTTTTTTTTGTTATAATTCCTAGATGGCAGGCTACAAAAATATTTATAATGAGTGTTGCGCTATTGCTAGCAGTTTTGCCGTAATTTAGATCCAAAGTGCAAAATAATGATATTTTGCTTTCAATATTTTTTCACTTTTTACGGTGTAGCTTGTTTTAAACTCACAATATCAAAAACATGTTGGAAATAAAGGCTGTAGCCTGTTTCATAAGCTTTAAAATTATGCATATATATCAGTATGGTTGAACCATTACTATATTAGCTATTGAGGTAGCAATGTCGCGCAACAGCGCGCGAACAATGCTTTTCCTTCTATGTGTGCCCTATCCACATTAGGCAGTTGTGAGCTGTCGACGATTAAGACCATATATATGTTTTCTGTGTAGTGGCAAGTAAAATAAGTAATGAATTAGTAGTGTATTTTAACAGAATTTTTATGTGATATATTACGAACTCAGATAGCCTGCCAGGTTGCAACAAGGTTGCAACAAGGCTGCCCGTCACTTGCGTCGAACTTGTTATGCTTGAAGTTGTGTTGAACTTAATAACCAAGAATGAAATAAACTTTTTGGAAAAACAAGTGGTTTTGTTGTTATAAAGACGCTTGTTGGAATCACAACTATGCGAGGAATCTTGTCAAACTTTAATTATTATTTTTTGTTGCCTTTCACTGTCGTCTCAGTTCACTGAAGTTCCATCACCTTCCACGCCTATTTCGACCTTGTTTAATCTTCGCCAATTACTAGAGGTGCCTGCGATCTGATTACTTGGACTAACTATAAACAATGCTTCGAATTCGAACTCCGGCGTGTGATTCCATGCTCTAGTGACTACAGCATCGGATTAGTGTGGGAATGGCCCTCGGTTCGATTTCTATCCAGAACAACGTTTTTATTTTTGGAAGAAGTACAATTTATTTTCCTTTCTTGCCCTGGCAAGGATACTTCAACCTTGATTTCTGTAAACTAGAGTGCTTAATACGACATTGTTTAAACATTTTGGCTTAAATTGCTAAACCTGCATCATCAAGTCATCATTCCACTTACCAAAGTAAGCTTGATTAACTTTTGAGTCATGTTGAAACTGTTATGTGGGTAGTGAAATAGAAGAAGGTATGTGAATCTTAAACTATTTCTTTGTTCACGAAAAGCAAATAAAACCTCATAGAATTTATTACGATAAGGTGAATCATATTAGTTGGAAATTAAATTTAGTTGGTAATTTTTATTTTTATTATAACTTACTTTTGATGGTGATGTACTGTCAATTGAATGCTGTAGGTTATATTTATTATCTTCTAACATAACGTGGTAATTGATTACCGTTGTAAAGAAACTGTCAGGATTTTATGAAAATTTACGTAGCGGAATGAATGCATTAAACTTAACACATTATTTATTTATTAGAAATACAATAAAAGAAGAATGGTTGATTTTGATTTATTGTGTGCTCTAAGTGGGATATAACTTGAAAGATAAATTGTAATAGTGTAAAAAGAATTACGAACATTATTAAGGTTAGTGTGAAATTAAACAATGGACTGCATGAAAAGTTGGAAAGAGAAAGAACAATTCGGGTTCATAGTTCATCCTTTCTCCTACCCTATTCCGGTCGGAGCTATAGATGCCTGAAGGTCATAATTCAATCCAGTTCAATTCAAAATAGGTGGATCAAATGTGATGATCATCACTATCTGAGTTTTCTACCTTGATCTGCTGTCAAACACAATGGCGTGTAAATAGTACTAGGATGACAATTTATAAATTATACTGGTTTTATGCACATCGATTCACTTTTTTCATAGTTACTAATAAGATTATTCATGAAGCAATTTCATCCATATTGCTTGTTTAATCCTACAAGCTGCATCAAATCAAATTACACTCTCCACAAAGACATAAAATAAGGGTTTGCCCGTCAGACTTGCTATTAATGAAATTTGGGTATATACTTTAGTTATAAGCCATCATCCTCTGTATGTCTTCTCGTATGATGTTGGCTGCATTTAATACTATCCTTAACCGTCCGGTGGCAGGAGCAGTTTTCCTGTTATGATATCACTGATACATGATTTTATGAGCCGTGTCCGATAAGCAGAGTACATTTTCCCTCCCAGAAACATTTGAAAGAATTATCCGATCTTTAAAATGTTATTAAAGATGTTTGTTCGTATATGACAGCCATCCTCTTGACCATATACAAGTGTAATAATATATTTTAATTCATTCAGAGTGTACTGGCATTCGTCACTGTTTTATATGTACTCGCATAAGATACAAAATGAATTCCTGGTTTCTATTTTGGTCAAGTCCAATTGTTTTAATTCTTTAAAAAATCTCTGGAACCGTTTCCATGGCACTGTATTTCTGGTACTCACAATAAGAAGCCTAATCCTTATCCTTTATTCCCACTAATCATTTCGTAATTCACATTTCATGATAACATTTTCTCTCATTTCTTAAGTCACAACCATATAAAAACATTTCTCGTGCTTTCATGCAGTTTTAATACTGAAATCTTTCCCACAAATAATGCAATTTCTTTTTAAATCGAACGTTGCTTCTGAGGTTCTTAAAAAGGTTGAATATGTTGAAAGATAATATGGGTTATCGGTCTGTATTGAGTTATGATTGATTTATGATATAATCAGCTTTGATGTTAGTATGTCTTGCATAGTTCTGCATGGACGCGCTGTGAACCCGAATAGTACCCACTCCTTCCAACTTTTCATGCAGTGCATCTATTCATTCACACTATCCTCAATAATGTCCGTAATTCTCTTTCCACGATTACAATTTCTTTTCCAAGATATTTCCACTAAGAGCACAATAAATCAAAATCAACCATTCTTCTTTTATTTTACTTCTAATAAATAAGTAATTTGATAAGTTTAATGCATTAATTCCGCTACATAAATTCTCACAAGATGCTGATAAAAGTTTCTTTAAAATGATAACTGATTACTACGCTCTGACAAAAAATAATAAATATAACCTACAACTTTCAATTGAAAATACCACATCTTCAGAGGTACGTTTTACTAAAAACTAAAATTACCAACTAAAATGTAATGTCCAAATAATATAAATATGACTAACCTTATCGTAATAAAATATATGAGGTTCTATTTTCTCTTGCTGAGTACAGAAATAGCTTACAATTGAAGTACCTACCTTATTTCTCTTATTTCACTACCCACATAGCAATTTTGACGTGATTCAACCTTGTTGCAAGCTGGCATGCTGTCTGGGTACGTGATATATCACATGAAAACACCGTCAAAATACACTTCTAATTCATCACCTATTTTACTTGCCACTACACTGCAAAAATATATGGTCATAATCGTCGATAGCTCACAACTGCCTGATGTGGATAGGACACATAGAAGGAAAAGATTTGTTCGCGCGCTGTTGCACGTCATTGCTACCTCAATAGCTAACACAGTAATGGTTCAACCATATTGATATATACATAATTTTAAAGCGTATGAAACAGGCTTTGATATTCTGAGTTTAAAACAAGCTACACCGTACAAAGTGTAAATGTTGAAAGCAAAATATCATTATTTTGCGCTTTGGGTCTAAATTACGGCAAAACTATTAGCAATAGCGCAACACGCATAATAAACATTTTTGTAACCTGTCATCTAGGAATTATAACAAAAAAAAAAAGAATCATATCTCTTAGTTACGGAGATATAATGCAATTTCTGGAAGTCTGTAAATTTGTACTTCGCTGGGGATTGGGGGAGAAGCACAAGGGGATGGGCGGGGACTCTTGGGAAAATGCACATCTAGTGATGTAACAACTGGCCAAAATTCAGCTTTCTCCTAATTGTTCCCGACATCAAACCTTTATTTCCTGGGCTAACGAAAGTGTCAGCATTTATGAGAAACTAAATGCTTTCGTTACACTTTAGTAAGAATAATGTGCTGGGATACAAAACGTCTTCATTAATTTTCTTATGAAAGATTTCTTTATTATTCATGTATTATCCAAATGAATGGTATCTGTTTATAGATTCGTCGAAGTTCAACTTGAAGGATGTATTGTTATTCGAGGGCGATTTTTTTCAACCTCCGGTGAGATATAAAGAGATAATCAAGAGTAACACAAGAATATCAAGAAATACCAAAGTTAAGTTGATACCTTTGCTACTTCTTTACGAAGTTTCACTCTAATTCATTCACTGGTATAAATGTAGCACCAGTTTATGTACCCTTCTCGTGGAGAAAGCGCCCTCTAGTATGGTAATGCTCATCATGGGTTCGTTCTTCTCGAAACGAATCTTTTCTGAACAAAAGACTCTCATGAACTCATTTTCATACACAGCACACACTTTCCGATGAATGTCGGCCACGTTCAGTTCTTCAACATTCAACATGGCCAGTGCGATCGGGTATCCTCCAAGTATCGCTCTCATTTGATTCACTCAAGGTGATGGACTTAACGCGACCGAAATCCATTGGAAAGTGTGTGTTGTGTACGGAAACGAGTTCATAAGAGTGAAAGTGTGTGTTGTGTACGGAAAAGGTCTTGAACGTTTTGAGAAAAACAAACTCATGTCCATGATGAGGCTTACCATACTGGCGGGAGCTTTCTTCACGAGGGGGATACATAAACTTGTGCTGCGTTTAGACCAGTGAATGAATGAGAGTGAAACTTCGTGGAGAACTATCCACGAGGTATCAACGTCACTTTTGTATATCTTGACACCCTTGTGTTGCTCTTATCTCTTTACATCTCACCGGAAGTTGAAAAAAAATCGCCCTCGAACAAATGGAATGAAACAGCGTCAATCCCCATAGCACACACTGTAGGCCTAGATAGAATGTTATGAGGGTATGGAAAGAATGCTCAAAACGGGCCTGTAGCCAGCTGAAAACTTTGGGTGGGGGGGCTGTGAAAAATCTAGGAGGGCTAGTCGATATATCAAACAGAATTCTTTGCGGAACAGTTGATTTAAAATGCGTGATTGCATAACAAATAGGAGTAAACTACATAGATTTCAGCGAATTTGCTTATTGATTGCGTCATTGCCCGGTTAGATGCAAGTGATTACGCTTATCTTATTCGCGCTTATTTCTATCCACATTTTACTGCAGAGCATGTCTGGGAATCCCCTACTTCCTTTGAGCCCTCCCTTGCGCATCCCTTGCATAAATTTGGAATATGAGGTTTTGGATACAGCAGGTCTCAAATCTTTGAGAGTGACATGCCGCCTCAGTTTTACTCTTAATGGTATTGGAATTATCAAGCTGTAGAGTTCAGTTTTTTTATAGCGTCGAAACATTTATGCATCCTCGATGGTCTATACTTTTTCTCTTGTTTTCATGAAAGGTGTTTTATGAGGTATGTATGTCGGTGTTGTTTTACAACATCCTGTATATATGTATTGCATTACCTCGCCCCATATATCGCATATAATTTTCCGCGATAAGGCATGATTACGGAGAAAGTAACAGAGAAACGGTAACATGAAACCGCTAGATATATTAGATCTGATTTAACCCAGGCCCGTCACCAAACAAAATCTTTTGAAGACGCACCGGTCCTGATAGTTGTCGAATCAGTTATCTGATATTATGAAGCATTATGAGTCAATATATTACGGAAAATTTTCATACTGTTATTCAAACCTGATCCACAAGGATGGCATTATTGTTTCCAGATATTTAAGATAGCTAAAGTTCGGAATAATATATCGATTTCTCTATTTAAATCAAGACAACCAGACCAATGACGGTTTCGATATTAGCCTACACTGAAAAAATAGAAGACACAACGTTCATCCAAAAAATGGGTCCACAAGCACAATGGTCAGACGCTCTTGCCACTTCTCTACGAAGGCAGTTGGTGTATCTGGCTTTCCGAGTGATATCTATAGCTAGGGTTTTACTGCGAAGGAGGTTAATCATTAACACGTTTTTGATTTTACTACGAGGAATGTCTCGTGAAAAAAGGAGAGATACGTTTGCTACAGTGTAACGATTTATACCTTATTTAATTTCTCTTCAGGCCAATGCAATCCTTGCCGTTCTCGGTCCACCAGAGAAATTTTTACTGTTCACACTGTAAAGGCAATATAAATACTCAAAATGGCGAGGCGTTTAGTGACAAGCAAGTAACGTTACTCCTGTTACTGAATTACTGGATGTAATAAGTCTTAAACTTCATCCACAAAAGTACGGAACCTCAAAATTGCCTGTTTAGCTTACACTTCGATTAGAAAATAGCCAGTTTTAAGCGTAAAATAAGTTGAACGTTCACCGACAAGTCACTTTGGCCAGTTTCAACTCATTTTCAGTTAACGTTAAGCTATTACAAAGAAAATGTTTAACTTTAAATTGAGTTAATATTACCAATCTTTTCACTAAAACGCTTACATTATATTCACGTTTGAGAGTAAATACAACAAAACGCTAATTTTTTACTTTTATTTCTCCATAAAGCGGAGTAACTTTCATTCATTTCGTGTTTCCACTTTTTACAGTGTACAGTTTCGGTTGCGAAACCAACATGTGATTTGACTCAATCTACTTCTTAGCCTAATCATTGGGGAATCGAAGCCCGCATCCTTGAAACCTTGGGCTCATATGTGTAGCTTCTATAGCTAAAAGGACTTCGCGCCTCATGAATAATGCTGGGCCGTAATAAGCCTATTTCAAGCTCAACTGCTTCTTTCGTGGTGGATACTTTTCCAGGTCATATTTGAAATCAACGCTCCAAAATTAGTAAACATCAGTTATTGTTATCCATGTTACAGGGAAAAATTAAATTTCTTGCCTTGTGTTATTAATGAAGATAAATATACACAGTAAATCAAAAGAGCGGAATTTTCACTCTTTTTAATTGGAAAAGCGGGACCGCTCCTTTTCGAGCGGAATTTTCGATCGAAAAAGAGTGGTTTCTAACAAAACATTATCGCGTTGGATGGAAAATATACTCTTTCTAGATGGAATTTCGCTCTTTTCGATGTAATTTATTTTTTCACTCTTAAAAGAGCGGTTTTCTATTGAGTCGTCAAAGGTGAACGAGCGATTTCTAATCTTTTAAAGTGATTCGATGCTTCAATTTCTCATCGTTTAGGAGTGAATTTTCTCATCTTTGTAGATCGGTTTGAATTCCACTCTTTTTAGAGCGATTTGCAATGCATCATGGGCATGGCTACTAGTCAACATTGGTCTTTGCCATTTGTAAAAGCAAAGGTTATCGAAAGACTAAGCTATACTGTGCAATTTATAGCGTTATGTATAGTTAAAAATGAGAAAACAAAACTTTAAAACTTTTCTGTTAGTAAGATACACCAAAAAACGTCAGGAGTAAGATATGTACGTACAAGAAATCTTTCAACGTTGTAATCAAGTACCTGACGAGACGAAAGAAACAATTCCGAGGACACATTCTCGCTGTTGGACCCTTGGTTGAGGGGTTAACGCGTTGAATAGCTGAGCGAACGGTAGCGGATTCAAATCTCCTCCAGGTTTAGTTTTATTTTACTCATTTTCATTCACAAGTACAGTACTTTTCTTTTTAGTACATATGAATTAATGCTCCCTTTCGCACTTCTGTACATTTTATTGCCTCGTTTTCATGTTCACAAGATGTAAATTGTATCTGAATAGATGGAAATTCATCTACAAATACAATATATAGGTTTCCATTGAAATAGACTACCACAGATTTTCGCTCTTTTTTCGAGCGGAAATTTCTCATCTTTGCTCCGATGAAAATTCGCTCTAAACGAGCGGTCACCTTTTCCTCTCGATTTGAGCGGAATCCGCTCTTTTGATTTTAGTGTGTAATTTGTTGTCTAGAGTTGTGCATATCGAAAATTGCGAAAGTTTTATGTGTTGTTCAAATGGCGTACTTAATGAATTTAATTTTAATTTCATTTATTTATGTATTTATTTATTCATTTTTAATTGAGAAGGTTCACGGAGAACATGTAACAGATGATAACAGTGCAACATGGGAATACATTACTTTTGAAGCTGCAGTTTTCTATTTAAATCCTTCATACAGCTTGGCATTCTTTGTTGACTTCGTTGTGATTAATTTTGAATCACGATCTAACATTTTATCTTCTAAAACAACAAGATAAACATTTGATCGTAACAGCGATGCATACTATTACGTATTAAGTCAACAAATGCTGGAAACTTACATTTATTCATTTAATATATTATACATTTAGTTTTAAGTATTATAAGTTTCAGTTTCTATTAAATGATCCATTCCGTTAGAAAGCACAAATACTGTGAAAATAAAGCTCAACCCAACAGACAACGTTTCTGAGCGTTATCAAATGCTACAGAAATGAATACTTCTAAGACGTATATTATTCCATGTGCTCAGTTACTCTGAACGTAATGCCCTATAAATACAAACAGACTCTAAACTTGCCATATGTTTGTCTCTATTACTCACTGAGTTTGCAACATTAACTTGCATATATAATAGTGTTAATCTGTTAGCGATTCAGATTAATAATAAAATATGTCATCTCATTTAAAAATTGTAAGTTTATCCTGGGTTGGCAACACTGGATATCAATGACCATATCTTGACATGTCATTTTATCCAATAAGAGAATTGGTTAATTTCCTTTCTTTAAACTAGGAGAATGGCATCCTATCTCTACACTCTTAATTCGATCACTGATTGTAGAGAATACTGCTTTTATCTTTAGTTCTATCTGGATTGTCGCAGAAAGGAGTGTAGAAGTGTGCTCTGAAAATGGAAAAAAATTCAATGAAGGGTAATGAATGTATAAACACAATTCTATTATTTACATATATTTAGTAAATAGAGAGTACAACATTATATACAACATTAAGAGTACAATTGAATATTAAATGCTATTTTCTATATTTGTTCACAAGGGTGGCTTCTTTAAATGGACGTGCCCCTGAAATCAGTATATTCGTAAACATAGATTAACACAAAGCTTTTACCAAAATAAACTTTCATGCTAACTTTGGTCGTATGCTGTGTTACAATTTTAAACATACGTGAAAAGATAAAAACAGTATATCATAATAAACAAAGGTATGGTACTACTACAAGTTCATATAGTATTTTTACACATTCGTGTTCAACATATTGTACAGCATTATCAATTAAATAATGAAGTCTCAAAAATAGAGCATTATACATAAATAATAAAAAATTGTAGGCGTCAAGATTTACTGTTAAGAAAATTTACAGAATTTTTGTCACAACATACACTAAATATTCAGTAAAATTAAGAATATTGTACTACTTCGTATTTGAAATAGTAGTATCGTACCTAGTTGACTTTGTGCGTGTTTATTTTCTCTCTCCCGTTTCCTCCCACTTTCTTTATTTCACCGATTCATCCCAACATCATCCATCCGGCCTGAGCCAAAGTTGCCTACAGGCCTTAAGAAATCAGTTCAATTCAATCGTACCTAGTTGACAGTACACCTTGTGCCACTTCGTATATTTGATGCGTAGTGGCACTTACCGTGCTCTGTATTGGCATTATTTTTGTGATTCCCACTTTCATGTGCTTTGAGGAAAGATTGTGTTTATCAGAGACCAGAGCAAATTTCTTCGTCACCAATTGTGTTTCTGTGTCTTGGTGTCTCTAGGATTAGTATGCACGAGAAAAGTTTCCAGCCAACAGCTACTGAGTTTCAAATAAGTAAAATAAGTATTGGTCTATGGAACTTTGTTTAATACAACGTATTAAAAGTCCGGACCGATACACCTGGAGTACGTTATCATAATAGTAACGACTCGAGAAATTGTAATATGTCAAGTTGTAGTTTTTCTTCATTTTTATGTCAAAACCATTTTTATATTCTCATATCTTATTATTAATAAGTAGAGACAGTAGAATTTCGCGACTTGAAAATTCGCGAAAATTTTATACACTCAAGAAATCGCACTAAGTAGATAGATGGCTGCTAAGCACTTTGTACAAATGTGATTTTTTAACTCACGAAATATTCGCGAAATTAAGACATTTTGCTTCTATCCAAGAATTCTGATCACTACTCAAGAAATTATACCATTTTTATTAATTCATTTACAAAAATAATGCCTAAGCAAACGGAAAAAATATATAATTCGTCTTCAAAAATTATCATCGGATTGTCGTAGCACAAAGAATGTTAGAACGTATCCTCCATTGATGGCAGCAATTTTGCAAACATGGTTTACCATCTAGCGGAAAGATACGAACTATATTATTACAATGCCATTAATTGTGTGTGTTTTACGGTATTCCCGTTGAAAATCTTTGTGAAAGCAAGTCGAACACGTGAGATATCACGCCACCGCAAATCTCGCTATCGGAAAGAACAAAACAAAGTTTCAAATGCAGCCTGTGAGAGATTATTTCAAAGTGTTCATGTGTGCTGCTCAACAATCGAACAAATTTGTAACTGTGTTCATCAAATGCCTATGAAAATTGGGCAGGATGGTTATGAAATAAATTGCTTCATAGTTGTATAAGTGTTCATTAAAATGTTGATACCGGTTTTTGCAAATGTGTAATAAATGTGAAAGAAGGGAATTTTGTTAGACTTTAGCAGCATGCATTAGTGCAAGGTTTATCCCTCAAGCTTTCAATCGTCATTCAATACAATTATCTATTTTTAGCTATTCAAGAAATTCTACCTTGTGCTCACGACTTTTAGCATTTTGCTGACGAAATTTAAACAACTTTATTCACAAAATTCTACTGTCTCTATTAATAACTTAGTTACGAAGAGTTAGGTTCGGTTATTAAAGTTAGGTTCACTTCTTTTATTTTCATTATACACAGATAGGACGCTGCCATTTTAAACGTTGCATTACTAAAGTCATTACTATTATGATCCTTACGTCAGTACGTGGATCCATCTTGGAAAGTCGCGGATCGAGGGCTGTCTTAAGCCATTTTTTCACGATTATCTCGGAAATGGTTGATCTTAGGTAAAAAATGTAGACGACCAAATCGAAAGAGAAGAATATTTCCTATAAAACTGCTACTTTAGATTTTCTTGGGAACTTTTAATTGTTAAGCAAAAGTTAATAAATATTGAGGGCGATATAATTTACCACTAAATGAAGTTATTTTTTTGCCAGATGTACCCATTTTCTACTATGATTAGTTGTATGTTTTATAACGAATTAAAAATATAGTAGATAATATCATTAGCGTAACTTGGACTTTGCTTCGACCCTGTGACGGATCCTGAGAAGGGTGGGCGCCCCCATTCAAAGGGAAATATTTTTTATATAAGAAGACGACTGAAAAAGAACGTGCTTTGTCTATTATATTGATTTTAGAGGAGAGCGTTTGAAAAGTCCATAATTAGCATTGCGCATGCCTACATATCAAATAAGGATTTGCTTGTAGTAGACCACTATACATATTGTTTGTGCTTGTAATAGACTACTATGCATCATGTATTCATTCATGATAGTTTGTTTTAAAAAAAAGGCCCAGAAGAGCAAACAAATGGCACTCTTATCTTAATTTGGCTAAAAATGGACAAAGTACGTTCTTTCCTTATGGTCTTCATACAGTACATGAGGTCATTAATGTAGCTTGGACATCGCCTCGACCTGCTCTCTTCCTTTCTCAGAAAATTACATCCAGGTCATGGCCATTTTCTGTGTTGTAGCGTACATCATCCACTTCAACCGTTTGTACTAAGTGTCCCCTCAAAATCTCAGACTAAGTCAACAGACAAGCTCATTTCCGAACCACCTTGTACCCAATCAGAGTAAACGAAAAATACTATTGCCTGGAGGTAGGGCCAACACGGCATTTTTTTTAACGCAGTATCCCCAGTAGGCCTAATCCACTTGCAAGAGAAGTGTTTCAGTTCCAACAGGATTTCTTTTTACAAGACTTCGTCCATATATTCGTACCACAATACTGATAATTCTTGCAAAGTAATTCGACCATGTAAGGCTGCGTTTGTCCTCTAGAGAGTATAAATGTTTAAAGCAAGAGAAAGTCAGCACGTGTAGCCACTGCATCGGCTTCTGCAGTTTCGGTGTAAACAGGCATGTATTACTCAAATTATGTGCTTGAATATACCTGACAGTGCTGACAAAAACTGCAACGACACTCTACAACGACACCGTGTAACATAGTTTGGCAGGTATAGGTCAGTATATGTCTTCACAAAGTGAGTAAAACAGAAGGGAGGATCATAATAGACACATAGGACAAAAGACACTAAGGGCAATCTTAAAAAGCACACTTCATGTCCGCGATGTCAAATGACACTTCAATTAACTCTTGAAATTACTGACAATTATGGGTACCGTATACTGGGAATACGGCATTTGACATCGCGCACATGGAATGTGATTTTGAATTTGAAGGTTGACCTAATATGTCTCTAGCCCTGTGTGACTATTGTGATTGTCCTTTCTGTTTTATTCTTGTAGAAAACTCTCACAGTTGTGAAGACAAATACGGTCGAATGGCTTTGCAGTCTTTGTCAGTACTGTCAGGCATATTCAAGTATATATTTGAGTAATAAGTGCCTGTTCGAACCGAAACTCCGGGAACCGATGCAGCAGCTGCCTGGACTGTCTTTTTCTTGGTCCAAACCTTTAACGCTCTCTAGCGGACCAACGTAGCATTACACGGTTGAATTACTTTGCAGGCATTATCAGTATTGGGGTACGTATATATATATAAGTATTGTCAAACATTCCTATTCAAACCGAAACACTGCTCTTGTTAGTATATCCACTAACATACTATAATACGCAAATACAATCTTATACAACACATTTATCGATCTGCTCAACCTCAAGTTTACCTTGAGGGAAACAACCCTGAAAATTAAATTTTATGCCTCCGTATTTGAAAAAGTCTCCAGACTTCTTTCAAGAATGTGTATTGTCCAAATTTTCACATTTCATGAATTACTGATTAATGATTACCATTATTATTCTCTAATTACATTCACCTTCATCATCGACGTCTCCTCCGATTGGTTCGAAGTGGTTACTACATTCTATTCCACTGCAATGGGCTCAAGGATCGGATCATATCAGTACAAACTTTTTGCATGAACAGCGACCTTCACAACCGTTTAAGCACGCGCATATCAACTTTAGTACTTTGTCAGGAGTTTGCTGAGTGTCTGGCCCATAATATCAGTTAATTGAAAAACCAAATACTATTCTCCCGCAATACGTTTTTCCATGACTGTACCATGTGCCACCCAATAAAGTTACAACAGTGAAACATAAGACACTTAAAACTTTCTGTTCCCTGTTTTAGGGCTGCGCAGAAAGGACATTAATATCACGTTGATCAACTCGAAAAAAACATGAATGTACTTTAACTGGCATGCAAATTTGAGAAAGCTGGAATCATAAAGCTTAATCTAGAGACTTGGGACAAGGAACAAATAGTCCAACATGCATGGATGCGTGGGATTATAAAAAAAAAAGATATTCAAAGAAATCTTTCAGCAACAAGTCCCGAATTAGTTTGAACCCTGGCTATAAGTTTCAATATTTTTCAATTATATTGACACGAGCCAGTAAGTTATTTTTCGTCGGTTGGCTGACATAACGACGTATGTCATTTGTATGAAAATTCGGTTACAGCTGCTACTTTATGTAGTTCCTGGTAGCCTTGATAATCTGACATTTCATAAGTTACAGCGCACTTCCTTACACATTTCCTTACAGCACATTTCAAGTATCGGAAACAATTTATATTTACTTATATGTATACCGTTTCGTCAAACATACTGAAAAATCTATTTACTTTCCTGAAAAGTTAACAAAATTGAGACACATCATTATATCAGCCAACCAACGATATATTCAGATGGTATTCAAGTATAGACTGGACGTCAAAACATGCCTTTATAAACAATAACTCTTTAATGACAGTTCAGAGTTTAAAAAGTGCTACAAGTTAATACACCCTCCTCTGCAATTGACTCATATTCAACAAAATATTATTTAATTAAATTATTGAGTATTATTGACAGTCATATATATACCTACACCTGAAAAGGGAAATAGAGATGAAATACCGAAAACACTGACAACATCATTTTGTCACTAAACCATTTTTCACGTATTGCTGGACGAAGAATTTCGGAAAAGTGATATTGTACTTTCATTGTATTGTAATGTAAGGCCTACTTTACTTTTTCATTAAAGTAAAACGAACTTGCACATTGCGACTTTTTTTATAAAATAATAATATTGAAAACCATGAAAACTGCGGCTTGCAAGTTAGTTCTACTTCAGCCTATAAACATTTCAGGGTTTAATCTCCAATGCTATTTACTGGTATTACAAAATCCTAATCTAGATAAGAAAACCTGCTATCAATCGAATGCCCAAAAACAACAAACTAAAACTTCATCACAGGACAGACAAATAACTCACTCCCCTTCTTTACTGAAACAGTTCACTGCCAAACAGCAGAAAATCACGTTAGCAACAAATTGGAAACGAGATCTCGAAATCGGTGAAAGAAGATTTACGATTAACAGTGGACAACCTACAAGGCAACAAAAAGAGTTCTTGCCGTATCTGATGGTCAAAAACAGATAGGTATGCAGATAATGTCACGTATGATTACACCTCAAAGTAATCTCCATCGGCATACAGCACATTTTTCCCAATGAGTTGGAGTTAAAACTGGAGGATCTTCGACGCAAAGAAACCCGTGAATGCCTGCCGCATGTCTGTCTCCATGAAGGTAGAAACCAGGAAGCGTTCGGCAAGCTCACCACACGTTTGGCTGCTGTCCTTCTCCTACACAGCTGCCTGTAAATAGTTTGACAAATTTTATATCCGGAACGCTTGACGAAAGTAATTATATGATTGGGGTCTTCATTGACTTGAGGAAGGAATTTGATACAGTAAACCATAGCATACTCCTGCAAAAGCTACACGGTTATGGTTTACGAGCCGTAACTCATAAACTACTAACAAGTTATCTCCAAGACCGAAACCAATATACGTATGTAAATAATGTAGAGTCTTGCTTATCATCGGTGAGTTGCGAAATTCCACAAGGTTCTATTTTAGGGCCATTATTGTTTCTTCTATATATAAACGACCTACCATCATGCTTAAAACAGAGTAAGTCATTACTATTTGCAGATGACACAGTAATTTTTAATAAGGGTTCAGCATTAAAAAACGTACAAAATAACACTAACAAGGATTTAGAAAATCTCTCCAGCTGGTTTCAATATAATAAATTGACATTAAACACCGACAAAACAAAGTGCATCTTTTTCAGAAAAAGGAAATTATAGTGAAATATCCCATTAAAATCGGTAACGATAAGATAACTGTTGTGAACAACATAAAATATCTCGGTGTGTGGTTTGACGAATTCTTTTCATGGGACAAACACTGTTCAGATATATGCAAAAAGATATCATGACACCTTGGAATACTTCGCAAACTTTCCAAGATGTTTCCAGAAAATATAAGAAGAATATATTACTATGCATTCATACACCCATACTTGTCGTACTGTGTCGAATCTTGGTATGCGAATCTCAGTGAGTATAATAAGAAATGTCTTAACATCTTACTAAAGAAAGCCGTTAGATTAATAAAGAATGCAGATTACCTAGCACACACAACACCGTTATTTAAGGAACTAAAGCTGTTAACGGTTCAAGATCTATATAAATATAAAATAGCCTGTCTAATGCATAAGCTAGTATCTGGAAATATATATATATATATATTATCGGTGGACGTTTCACCCACCTCACATGAGATATCGACAAGGGCAAAAACAGACAAAAAAATGCACTTCCTCGCCCTCGCCTTAACTATGGTCTTTGCAGTATCAGCTACAGAGCTACATTAATTTGGAACACTCTCCCTAAAGACATTAGAATAAAAACTTATAAGCAATTTCAGCGTGCTTTAAAGCACATTCTACTGCAAAAAGTAAAATAGGCTCTGAGAAAAAAAAAATGATAATAACCAATTTGTACATAACATCTTATCCACAATTATTACATTTCCGTCTTCTCTCGTTGGTTCGCTTGCTCTTATCTTTATCTTAGCTCTTTGTATAGTTAAGCTTTTTTTATTTGGTCCTTTGTTGTTCGGTATGTTTTTTTGTAATTAACCATCAATGGTACTATAATTCTTAAGATGTCCACAAGTTTCATACGTTATCATGTTTTGCATTGCGATTGATTATTTTTAGAATTGTTTCTCCTTTTAACTGTAATAATATGTTATCAATGCAGTTAATATTGTTGTTAATATGTATGTATTTACGTAATATGAGTGTTTTATGTGATTTATGTTTGTACGTCAATTGGTAATATTTTAGATTGTTCTCTTTTTTTTTTTTTCTTTTTTAACTTTATAAAAGTATTTATGTAATTTTAGCGTTTTTGTATTGTGCTTGTTAAACTTTATATCTAGCACGAAACTACATTGTGCCACTTGTATGTGACATAAACAAAAGGAGAATCCAAAAACGGCTGAAGCTAGGATTCTTCTTAAATCTAACTATAATCTGTAAATATAATGTAATAAGAATATTGGAAATAATAAATTGAATTAAATTGAATTTGGTCATCTTG
The DNA here is from genome assembly GCA_022664845.1 of Lepisma saccharinum. Taxonomy (NCBI): domain Eukaryota; kingdom Metazoa; phylum Arthropoda; class Insecta; order Zygentoma; family Lepismatidae; genus Lepisma; species Lepisma saccharinum. Next base: position 12,659 of record JAGDQP010020355.1, on the reverse strand, counting down.
AGAATCTGTTGGCGACTACTGCGGGGTTTATCTCACAGCAGGGGCAAATTTTTCGACCTGAATTTCTAGAATCAATGTCTGGCGGTGCGTTCATTAGCAAGAAAGTTTATAATCCTCTGTACTGTTCAAGTTGCACCTTTCAGATATTAACAGAACAATAACAGACCCATACAAGCCATATTATGAAGAAAACCTGGTAGTAACAATATAAGACACTAAAAAGGAAAACTAGTTTAACGAACTCGGAAAATTAAGAACAAGCTCAACTCAATGGCTCAAAAACTGCAACTTCAATATATTTTACGATAAATAAAAAATAATAAATTTCTATAAAGGAAAACAAAGTCTAACTACCCATCGTATAGTATAACTTCAATTAGCCCGTTTAAAACATTCAATATCTCGGAACGCATGCAGGTCAGGGGTTTTGAAATGAAGTCCGGTCTTGATCCGGATTCCGAAACCTTTTTCCTGGACCTTCAAAGTTTGGTACGAACTTGAATTTATTTAAGACTTTTTGGCATCTATGTCTCACGCCAGCTTGTCAAGAATAGTGTGTTAATGTATATTATATGCACACACTTTATACTAGCTAAAAAAAGAAATATAATATGAATTTAAGCTACCCTACTACCGAAATGTATTTAAATGATGTATTTGTAATTGTTCCGTTCAATTATATGGAGTAGCCAATGATGGCCTGGATAATATAGGGGAAAGAAGTCGATCATGGCCTAAGTTGTTGGTACTATCCCGGCTTTGGTCTGGTGTGAATGAGGAAAAAGCCTAGAAAAAGATCTTAATCAGGATAGTTCATTGCTGGTGCCGAACCCAGGACTCCCAGATTGTAAAGCCAACGCTCTACCAACTGAGCCACGGTCGCTCGGTTTTGTTGTCCTGTATATCCAAACTTCACTAGCTATCTGGACCCAAAAGGACTTTTTATTGCGATATTACCATGAATCCGAATTCCCCGAAAAAAAATTGAAGGCCCCTGATAGATCGCAAAATAAGCTAGACAACTCACCGAAGTCATGAGAGAAAGCTTCCATAATCATAAATGTATTGCAATCTATTATCACACGAAATAACGGTGCTATCCACACGTAATGGTACTAGTTGTCAAAAACATTTGTTTGCTTCATTAGAAAACGACATCTCATAGAAATAATCGAAAGAATATAAATGAGGCGTATGCGTGAACGAAAGTCTATGTACTATCTTAACACGGTACACAGACTTTTCTTCGCTCATGCGCCTCAAATATACTACAGGAAAGCTATCAAAATTGCTTTAGAACTCATGAATTCAAACCTGAACTGAGTAACATTATCTCTTTCAAAAGCATAGATTCCTAATTTCGAGACAAGACGTAAACTATAATATTTAAAACTTCTATTGAAATAGAAGACGAAATAAGCCACTCATTCAATAACATTATACAACAACTCATAACTACTCAACATACTAGCTATCCTACAAAACTTTATTTTTATATGAGCCACTCTAGTAACTTTGGACTTTGGCCCGTAGTTATCCTACAGTTTTGCATAAACTTCTAAAGATTTTTGAAGGCGAATACAAACAAATTCACGAACCTAAGGAGAAACCATTAGACAAATACATTTGTCCCTTAATCTTATAACTAGAAATATACTATCCAAAATTCACACTCATAGCAGCATACGTTTAATCACTGGCCTAACTTTTACTTCCATTTGTTAGATGGAAGCAAACCAATGCAGGTGCAGCAATATGGGACAAAAAGAAAAAAACAAATCTTCATGTTTTGTTTTGAAATTACAATTAGTATCTACTATGCAGAAGTTATAGTTATTTTTTTAAAAAAAACTTACAATATAGCCCCAAATTAGAACGCCCATGCAAAACAATATTCTACAATCACCCAATAATTTTTGACATACTAGAACTCAAAATTACATAAGAAGTTAAGCAAATACATTTGATGGATTTCACCAACTTTCCTTAGACTTTAACGAACCGTTAAGTAGTTTCAAACACTTCAAAATACGTTAAGTTTGTTAATGATTCGTTAAATCCTTAATGAAAGTTCGTGAAACGGCAATTATCTGCAAGCACTGTAAATCCCATATAAATATTACTGACACCGTTGACTGCTACGCCCGATAACCAGTAATATAAAAACACCTTGTATCAAAACACTTCCATCAAGACCAATTGTAAAAATAGTCTAGAACAACTTACCCATCTCAAACTTCTACCGAAATTTGTGTATCTACAAACGTCAAAAGCATAGTTTCATAACATAAATTTAATATGCAAGTATATTTTATTTTTAAAGCGAACCCGTATAGAACACAACGAACTCAGTAAACGCTTTCACCTATTAGGTACCCAATAATTTCCAGTGTGCATATGTCAAGAACCAAATGAACCATGTGCATATATGTCTATTTGAAAACAAGATTTTTATATAACAGTATTTACAATTCCAACCTTCCAAAACTCTCCTTTATTATGTAAACCAACAAAGTAAATTGTGCTAAAACTTTACGCTTTCTTCAGAAAAAAAACTTCAGAAAATACTATAAAAAGCCATTCTTAAACATACATGATTGTAAACAACAATCTACTTCTAAGATAAAATTCTGGCAAAATACATGTAAAAACATGAAATATCAATCTTACGTATATCAATTTCAAACCATACAGGTTAAGACATTTCTTTAGATGTCGATGATATCGATATCGATGATATCGATGTAAGGGAGATACCAATGATATAAAACTGAAATTCTTCTGTATATGATACACCCTGTGTATATAATATGTTTACCTATGTCCTGAAATGTATTGACCGCTTTTGAAAACTTAACAATTAACTATAATGCTGTTTCCCGTGGGGGTACATTCTGCATAGGCAAATGATACCTTCTGTATATACGAGTATTTTTAAGTCCTGGAAAGTATTGACCGCTTTTGAAATCTCAACAATTTACTATATTGCTGTTTAATTGGCGGATACATCTTGCCTAGGCATGTGATAACCCCCTGTGTATATGAATAAGACATTAAAAGTATTAAAGGTTTTTGATATTCCAACAATTAGCTATAATGCTGCTTTCCGTTGGGGGGTACATTTTGCCTTGGCATATGATACCCCTATGTGTATAAGTTTAAGATCTGAAAAGTACTAACCGTTTTTGACATTCCAACAATTACCTATAATGCAGTTTTCCGTGAGTGTACATTCTGCCTAGACATATAATACCCCCTGTGTATGTATAAGACCAACAAAGTATTAATTACTTTTTATTACACGCTTTTTATTAATTTACTCTGTAATCATGTTTCATCTCTGGTACAAATTTTGCAATGTTAATTTAATTCATTTTCCGACGTCCTACAAGGATGAAATTTTGGATAGTGACGTAAGTCGGGTGGCAATACAATATCCCATTGTTACTTTCATTTATTTCTATATATGTGTATATTTTAAAAACATATTTGAATATTTTTTTTATTACAGGCTTCTTTATCCTAAAATAAATACTAGCCTGCACTAGCTATAATCTTTGTTTCTGGGACGAGCACATCTCGCCTAGATATATAATACCCCCCTGTGTACATGTTTAAGACGTGAAAAGTATGAACCGCTTCTGATTGAAGTGAATTTATTTTAAGGCCTTTAGGCAAATATGGCTCAGGCCGTATGGAAAATGATGTTATCAATTGGTGGAACAAAGAAAGTGGGAGGAAACGGGATCAACCCGAGAAAACCCATGCACATGGTGTTTGTCCACCACAAAGTCCACATGGCATGAGTAGGGATCGATCCGACGACCCCTAGCACGAGAGGTGAGCGCTCTACCAACTGAGCCACCGTGGTCCCGAACCGCTTTTGATATCTCAGCAATTAGCTATAGTGCTGTTTTCCGTGGAGGGTACGTTTTGCCTAGGCATATGATACCCCCCCTCTGTACATGTATAATTCTTGGAAAGTATTAACCGCTTTTGATATCTCATTATTTAGCTATTGTGTTGTTCTCCGTGGCGGGTATATTTTGCCTAGGCATGTGATACCCCCAGTGTATATCTTTAACTCCTGAATAGTATTGACCGCTTTTGAAATCTTAACAGTTAGCTATAATCCCTTTTTCTGAGGAGGGTACATTTTTGTCTAGGCATATGATACCCCCTTGAGTATGTGTTTAAGTCCTGAAAAGTATTAACCGCTTTAGATATCTCAGCAATTAGCTTAGCGCTGTTTTCTGTGGGGGTACGTTTTACCTATTCATATGATACCCCACTGTGTATATGTTTAAGTTCTGAATAGTATTGACCGCTTTTGAAATCGTAAAAATTAGCTATAATCCTTTTCTCCTTGGGGATACATCTTTCCTAGGCATATGATACCCCCCCTGTGTATATGTTTAAGACCTGAAAAGTATTAAATGCTTCTGTTATGCCAACAATTAGCTATAATGCTGTTTTCCGTGGGGGTACATACTGCCTAGGCATTTAATACCCCCTGTGTATCTGTTAACCGGCAATAATTACCGCCTTTTTCATCATGACAATGCTTTTCTGTAGAGGGTACATCCTGCCTAGGCAAATTATACCCTCCTTAGCTTTACTTCTTGGTCAAGCAAGAATTACCCCCCATCAAAAATGCCGTCATATTTCGGAGGTACGATTTGCCTAGGCATTTTGTACCGGGGAGTAACTTTTGCCGGGGGTATTTTTGCCGATTACCCCGGAATCCTCTTCTGTGTGTTCACAAACAGATGCGATGATGTCCGCATAGCTTAATTTACCGCATGTAGCGAGATCGTCGTCAAAGCTAACAAACTCCTCGAATGTATGTTCTTCAACGTTAAGGACTTTGTAACTTCGCTCCATCGTTCAGGAGTTTCATAATCATCAATAACATTACAGTTCTCTTCAACTTTTTCTTCATCCTCTTGATTTTGTCGTTTAAACCCGCTTTTCTTGAAACAGTTATCAATTGTTTCTTTCGTCACATTGGTCCAGGCCTTTGAAGCCATCAACATGGCATCAAGCAAGTTGATTTTTGTAGGGTTTTTATCTTCTATGTTACGAAGGAACTGACTCACAACTTCTTCCCTGTAAAGAACTTTAATTTTTGTTTATTATACCTTGATCTAATGGCTGTAGCTTAGGTGTTATACTCGGGGGTAGGAACTCGATTTTTATGTTTTCAAGTTTTGGGAGATCCCCGTGGGCTGTACAGTTGTCAATGAACATGAGCATATTTTTTCTTCTTTTTCATCTCTTTGTCGAGGTCGGTTAACTATTTTTCAAAAATGTCTGATTTCACCCAACATCTTTGGTTTGATGTATAGTCCATAGGTAAACTTTTAACCCGTTTGCAACATCGTGTTTCTTTTTGTTTTTTTGCCTTGCCAATCATAAGTAACTTAAGTTTCACAGTTTCTGTTTGATTAGCTCCAAGCAGCACTGTAACTCTCTGCTTGCTGTTTTTCCACCGTGGCAGATCCCATTTGAAGGTAGGCACTGGTAATAAAGTCCAGTCTCATCACCATTGAATATATGCTCGGATTTGTAAAACTTTGGTAAACTTTATTTTTATATGGACCAGCCTAGTAACTTTGGACTTTGGTCAGTCACAATTCGCCCTTTAGCTGTTAAAATCCACACCCAAGCCGGGACTCGAACCCGGAACCTTCGAGCCGATGGCCTACCGTCGCATACCGCTCGGCCACACGGCCGGCTCCTCGGGTTTGTACTCTTGCTTAATTCAGGTAGTTTTTCACGCCACTGGGTGCACACCTGATCGTCTACTCTCGCAATTTCACCGGTAACTTTTTTGAAAACAATTTTATTTCTCTTCTTAAAGTTTTGAAGCCAGCCATTATTAGCACGAAAGTTGTTTAACAAATTCTGTTGCTTTTTCTTGAAGAGTTGGTCCACTGATAGGTACTTTTTTTATCACGGCACTGCTTCCACCACTGCAAAACAGACTCTTCGATGTCTTTGGATTCAGGTCCTTTAAGTCTCTTTGCTGAAGATGCTTGATTTTCGTATTATTATTATTATTATTATTATTTTGTTCTTTAATACCTATTGTAGATTGAGTGGTGTCTGGTATGCCAAACTTCGTAGCAATATCGCTTTTTTCCTGATCCCCGGTGTCTACGGCCTCTAAAACTTTAACTTTCTCTTCATATGAGAGTGTTTTACGTTTTGCCATTGCGCAGCATAAAAATCGAATCATTAACGATCACAACCAAAGTCGAAAATTAAATTTCTCACACGCGCACTTTTCTGTCAAACTGAACTCGGACTAACTGATGACAACGGGGGCAATGGTTCAGCAACTGTAAACAATGGTGGGGGTTACAGATTGCAACATGAACGATTGTCGTTCAAAGAACGAACTGAGTTTCGTCTAAATACAGTACAGTATTATAGATTATATCAAAACAACTTCGATATATAGAGGTTTTCCAATCAAAACTTCGATATATAGAGGTGCGGGGCCAAGACAAAAAGGTATGAACATTCGAAATATCGAGGTTTCCCTGACCAGTCCTTCTATATATAGAGGTAAAAATACGCATATCAGTGCTAGCAGGTTCAAGGGAAATGGAAGAACTTCGATATATCGAGGTTCCACTGTATAAAGTTATAGCTTAAGTTTTCACTTTAGAGAATTTTTTTTCTTAACGTAGTGTTGCCGACCTTGTAGCCGTGTGGTATAAGACGTTAGGCCAACGACTCGAAGATCCCTGGTTCGAGTCTCGACAGGAGGCATGCGTTTTGTGGATTTTAACTAGATCATATGATCTATCGTGACGGGTCGAAGTCAAAAGTTACTAGACTGGCCCATATAAAATAAAAAATAAAAGTTTACCAATGTTTTTTTTAAATAGTGGCACTATCTATTCAATGCGAAGAGGTAGGAAAGGTTTTTGAATTCAAGATGTACATATATGTGAAATCCATTTCCAAAATCGAAGATCCCGGGTTCGAGTCCCGGCAGGGGCATAGGTGTGGGTTTTAACAGCTAAAGGCAGTCATGACGGGCCGAAGTCCACAGTTACTAGACTGGCCCATATAAAAATAAAAACAGGCCCATGTAAAAATAAAAACAAAGTCCATTTCCAACAGCCCCTTGTCCACAAAAATGTAAAATCCAGATATTCTTATTATTCAGTTTATTTCATTATTTTCTAAGAAGTCAGTAAAGTTTTATGATTTCAGAACGTCTGTTTAATTATCAGAAGAAAATCGAGGTAGGAAACAAAATGAACAGTACAATTTGTATATATTTTACCTTTCTCCGATTCTTTTTCTAATAAAAAAAAAAAGTAAACTACTATTTCCAAGATATGTATGGCTGCAAATTTTCTCTAGCTTTGGAAAATAAGAAGTGTATTACAGTTGTTTTTGTCGATTTCCCAACATTTATGGTGCTTGGACAAGGGTTGATTTGGAAATGGACTACACATATAATCTGGCACAGTATTATTCATGTTTGTACAGAATTTCCAAATATTAGAAGTAATTATTAATTGCGTTATAAAGATGATATTACCACAATGTAAAGTAAAATGAACTTGTCTTTTATTTTTAAATCACTTTTGACACACGTGGCATAGTTAATTCTGATTTCTTGTTGTAATTTATAATATTTCTAAATCTCAAATTCGTTCGAAATCCTAGCCGACTCGCGTAGGGCTAATGCGAATAAAAAGTGTTAGGTAATTTGTGCCACAATGAAGGTCACAGGCAAAGAATGTGTACTCAAAGAAAAATCCCTATTTGGAGTTAACAAAAATTGTTAACAGGGCCCAAATAAAGTTTTGTTTGTTTTAAACAAAAGTTTGTTTAAACGAATTTGATAGCACCAGTGAGGAAAAGTACGATGGCACAGAGGGGACTTATACATGGGTCGACTAATTGGCAGTTCGATACCTTACCTGCTTGCCCACAACGCTTGTTGGCTGAAACTAAGTGGAGTTCTGATAATGTTGGAAAACTTTTAGGAATTAAAATTTCAAACATCATAACTCCAAAGAAATACAATACTACTGTGCTGTAAGGCCTACTGTACGTTTATTAACAATAATCAATATCGCATTAACACGTTTCTTAGTATGCTACGTCAATTTATCGCTGTTTTCACCGAGTGATAAATGCTCAATAACAAATAGATTGAACATTCGTCGCTTCGTGAAAACAGCGACGAATTAGCAGGGTCGTCTTTGGCTACTAAGATTCTTGTTTGTTCCATCAAACAAAACATCTTTGCTCCATTAAACGAACAAAGTTTATTTTCAACTCATTTATTTCTATATTTCTCTTGTGCCAAGCTCATGGAATATTAAGATATGAACAAGATTTTAACCACAACAAAATACTACAGAATTGTAAACTAATGTTCTAAATTCTGTAATTGACAATTCCATTACAATAATATTCCATTTTGTTATATTAATATAACTAAGTTTCGAGCTAGGCTTTTATATAATTACAACGAAACAGAACAGTCATGAAGTGTGGCTCTGTAGCAATGTGTCAGGCTACAAAATACTGGGACTCCAGTTCTATTCGTGGTCGGCATTGTTATATTTGTTTTCAGTGCTCGCAATTTAACTCTTTTAAACAAATTTTATTGAGAGGAAACAAAGTTTTGTTTTGGTCATATTCTAACAAATTGTTAGTAACCACAAACAAATACTCTTTTTCTCTGTAGGTGAAAGGAAATGGCAGAAAATCACACCTTGGCTTGTTGAAGAATGACTTAAGCATTATGAAGAACACAAAGAAGCAATGCAGCGATAACTAACAATATAACCGAAGCAAATGGAAAGTACTACAGCAATGCTAGGTGCGGGCCTAGAAACAAATGTGAAAATATCTGATGCAGAAAATTCAGGATATATAAGAAAAAGATAAGACAGTTATGATTAGATCAGTGGCATCTCGTGGGCTTGAAAGATGGTAGTTCACAACCAATGATTCAGCCAGACCCTGTGGGGGTCACTATACCAAATTCTCGAACGCGCGTAACTACAAATTATTACGGTAAAAATCTATAGAAACCATGCATAACTCCAGCTACACCCTCCCAATTTTTACTTTAAACCTTCTAAAACCTGAATATCGAGGTAAAGTCCCTGCTCCTAAGAGCAACGAGGAAAATATGTGAACAAAAAACACATCGTTCGAAAGCTTGATTTCTCAATGGGCTAGGTACAGAATGGAACTATAGCTTTCCATAAGTTGTTCACACTCTGTATTGAATTAAGAAAAAAAGAGGAAATTTCAAACATATAAAAATACGTATTTTGATATATCCAGGTATGAAAGGTCGACAGTGCAACGACGAATGTATCTCAAAGCAATTTTCCCACGAGAGTAAGACAATTGAAAATTGGCGGCCAAACTGTCGAACTTCACAGTACATACACAAAAAAGCAAAAATAATAAATTGCATATATCCTTCCTATTTTTGTTTATTTATGAAGTTCATTCTTCTGTTTTAAACATGAAAAAGCACTAACTTAATTCGATGTTTAATATTACAAAATAACTCACAAAAGTAGACAATATTTTCTCTCTTCCTTAGAAGGTATCTGAGGACTGTGATTGGTGAATATAAATTACATAGATCTAAATCTTTACCCCACAATATTACAAAATATCTCACAAAATCCGAAAACCGTAATATTTTCTCTTTTTAGATCTCGTGTTTTGGCACTTTTAGGTATGAGGGGGCTGGTCGAGTAGTCTCATCGCCCTAAATTGCTTCCTTAAAGTTAGTTAAGCGCAGAAACCTGTACTGGTCTACTGGAATGCATTGAAAAACGAATGCTACCCCCCCCCCCTATTGATAGATCTTTAATATCCAAACGAACAAACCAGTTCCTAGAATCCCTTCAATTTCTCGCACGACACACTAGAAAAATATTGTTAAGCCTTTACGCAATGTTGCATACTGCACGATACTGTTAATATGATCCTCGTTTATAACTGATACTGGAACTCAAACAACTTTATGTAAATAGAGATGCAACATTATGTAATTTAAGCATTTAATATATTTTTCCATAAATGATTTATTGTGTACTTTGAGATGCTGGTATGTAATGAACGTTTATCCTTGCTTCTGCCAGAATATCTTATTACAGTTTAACACGAGAATGGGTGGGAAAGTCAAGGAGAGTTAGCAACAGTGGTCTCTGCTGTGCTTCTGCTGTCTTCGTTCACGTTCGTATAACACTTACCCCTTGCATTTCCAAAATATTCGAACGACTAATTTTAAATAGAATAAACTGGCCCTTCCCACCTCAGCAGCTAGGTTTTAGACACAACAAATCCTGCTCAGACGCTATTCAAATTTTAACTCAAACCATTCAGGCCGCAATCAATCAACAACATATAGTTTATGTAGCTTTCTTAGACATCTCAGCAGCATTTGACAGCTTGAACATCAACATCCTCACCACAATCCTCAAACAACTAAAAATACCTTACAATTACGTCAAAATTATTTGGAAACTACTAAAATCAAGGAAAGTACATATCAAATTTCCGGATTAAATTCACGGCCCAATTACCGTTAATCAAGGTGTGCCACAGGGCAGCGCTCTCGCTCCAACACTTTTTAACATCTACTTACTAGACTTAACTAAACAAATCAATCCTAACGATCAAATTTTATTTTATGCAGATGACATCTGTTACATCAAAACAGTGCCTAAACATAATGAACAATATTTCCGAGAATTTGAACTAGAATTGCAAACAATCAAAGATTTGCTCTTCAACAGAAATCTCAATATCTCAGAAGAAAAAACAAAAATAATAATATTTTAAAAACAAAGAAATCTTAATAAACCTGAAAGACTAACTCAATACCAAATCGCTACAGAATCAAAATATTTAGGAATACGCTTTACAGAAAATCTAAACTGGGATCGACAAATAAAAGCACTTAGAACCAAAGGAAAAAAAAATATAATTTATTCAAAATGATAGCAACAACCAAATGGGGTACCTCTCCAGTAACGATGATACTTATGTACAAAAATCTTTTTAGATCCTCCATAGATTACAGCTTGATCGCAATGACCAATCTCAAACAACACAAATTGACATCCCTTGACGTCATTCAACGCAAACTAGCAAAGCGCTAGGATTGATGCCAACTAGTTTAAATGTATTTACATACTCTGAATCTGCCAAACTACCCATCTCCTTTCGACAAAAATACCTAATCGGAAAATTGCTACTTAAAAACAAATCACCTAACACACAAACCTCTCGCCAAGATATACGAAGTTCACGAAACACACCGACAAAAAGATCAACACATAAGCCCCTACAACCTCTGGATAGAACAAAGTCTACAACACTCAGATCTTTTCGATCTTCTAATACAAACAACATACAACCCGATATTTACTTTACGATACACTACAATGACAAGAATAAACATCAACATCCCAAATTTTAAATGTATGGCACAATATAAAGAATGTTGGTCAGATTACTACTTCCTATACACAGACGGCTCAAAAATCCTTGAAAAAGTTGGCTCGGCGATGTATGACCCCCAAACCCATTACGCCCAAGAAGTAAGACTTACAGACCACGCCTCAATTTTCACAGCAGAAATATACGCTATATATCTCGCCCTACAATATTCTCTCTCTGTAGGACAACAAAAAATACTTATATTAACAGACTCCCAAGCAGCTCTACACACTCTTAATTCGAAGGGAAAAGAATTGTTTAAAATTTCCCCACATATCATCAACTGCTTATATACTGTACAAATATTACAACATAGAGGAGTAAAAATAGAACTAACCTATGTAAAATCACAGTTTTGATAAACACAACTGCATAGTAGATTTACACACTAAAAACTCAAAAAAAATAAGACTTCACTGGCAAGACTTACTCCCTAGAGTAAAGAAGAAAATTTACGCAGACTGGGAATTATGGTGCCACAACAATCCTCAAACTATCCCCACCTTAAACAGAGCTTTTCTAAAATTTAATTATCATAAACCATGGTTTCAGAAAACCAACATGGAACGACCACTCGTATTATTCAATCGATTACGTTCAGGACATTCCGCTACTCAAGCTCATCTTCACAAAATAAAACTAGCTCCAACACCATATTGTGACTGTAGTACTGAAAATTATGTGAATGATATTAATCATATTTGATTCCAATGCCCGAAATTCCAAAACCCCAGAAGAAATTTACTCAACGCAATTACAAGACTTAAAATTCCTTTCCCCACTTCCATAAATGTCCTTGTACATCAACCAAACAAAAAACTGGGCTGTATATTGCAATCATTTTTTAAGGAAAAGTAGCATTGACGTTAAATTATTATTTATGAACCACAGTATCTCTCTATTACCCATGAATACATAAAAAGGGACCTAACCTTTTTGTACTTTTCTTTTCCTCAAAGCTCCTAGCAACAACGTTGAGATACCAAAAATCCCCACTTCCTATATACCTTCCTTTACAACCTCCACTAAATCTCAATTTCAAAACAATAAGTAATAAACTATCTCAGATATGAAAGTTAATCTACTGAAAATAAAGAATAGCGGCACAGTAATCCACATCTTCCAACGATAGTAAACAAAAAAAAAAA
>JAGDQP010020354.1:0-33413 GCA_022664845.1 Lepisma saccharinum | reverse complement strand
ATATATATATATATATATATATATATATAGATATAGATATATAGATATATATATATATTAGCGTGATTCTTATGTGTTGTGCAAATTTAATAGTACTTCAAAGGCATTGAATACATTGTTTTTAAGAATGTGAAATCCATTTGTTTCCCATACGTAGTTATGATCTTACATTCGTTCGAGTTGTAAATCACCTGATTCCACGTCTCTCAACCTTTCTTACTCCACTACCCCCTTTTACCATGTCTTCTGCCCGGCGTTCCACCAAAAACTGCTTTTCTTGTTTAGAGTAAGCATTTTCGTTTCACTTTCTGTATGTTGAAGCCTTCACGAAGCTCCGCTCACCCACCTACACTCCTCGTGACGCTCCTTTGTAAACAACCTGCGACCCCTTGGGGGGTCGTGACCTCCACGTTGAAAAACCCTGATCTGTTTTGTGTAACAAGACTATAACATACATGAAAACATTTTCCATGTATTTGAAACAAATCAATGCAACAAGAAATATGCACGAGATTGTGAAGAATATCACCTCTGGAAATGTAAGCATTGACAGGTTTTACAGGGTCATTTGAAATTGTATAACACTATTTAAAAGGAACAGCATCTCAGATTTTTAGTAATGTTTTAATTATATGATTAGCATAGTGATCTTTTGACATAGATCTAAGTTGGGATTACAAAGGTCCTTCTCCTGCTGTGTGGAAACTTGGAATGATAATTACTTATCATTGGTAAAAGGTATTAGTACAAGAACCCCTTCGGGGTAAAGGGAAGAGTGACGCAAGAATTCTATTCACAAAAGAAGTAATGTACATTTTGCATGTGACCTTCTTTGTGTCACTATGGCGGAATCGTTTCCGTTGTACTAAAATTAATAAAATTAAGAGACTTGGTATCCTCCCTTCCCACGTAGTGACACAAAGAAAGTTCCTCTCAAAATGGATATCACTTTATTTCCGAGTAGAGTTCTTGCGTCACTTTTACCTTTATCTTGAAGGGGTTCTTGTGCTGATATCACGTATTTTGTAAGGCTGTATGTTTTAAAAATGTACCTAGTCTTCATACAAAAGGTCCATGGTAGGCTTCGTATCTGGAAAACGGTAACATATCAAAAAATAAGCATCAATTTACCTCTACGAGGCCCGAAATTAACCTCCCGAACCCCGTGGTACCAACCAATTTCTGCTAGAATAAAAAGGCAGTCAAAGTGGGCTAAATATTCATAACTTTTGAACGCCATCACCGATTTTGACGTGTGTGCACCGTTAGAAAGGTACCGAAGCGTAGATTCCAGAAGTTTCGGCCGCTTATATGGTCTAGGGTAAGTGTTGTCACCAGAAATGTGCAATTATAAGTTTTCTTCGAATTTCCCTAGATGGTCCCAGGAAGGTCATACTGAATCATTTTTTTCTGTATCATAGTATGGCAATGAGCATTCACGTTCAAGCATCAAAATCGGGTTTATAGTTTGCTAGATCCGAAATTAGAGTCATATATGCGAGTGCCACTAAGAAACTCGCTTCTTAGCGTCACTCGAGGAACTTCCTTAACTTGTGATTGCTTTTCCTCTTTATTGTTGGTCAGGATGTTGGTGTATTCCTGTATTAGTTTGACATCCCTTTCTTCCCCATCATTCTTTGCTGGCAACTTCGACAATACCCGTTAAGCGTCCTTATAGTAATGTTTGTTTCCCGCCTTTCAGAATAAATGTTAATAAACTCAGCTCAGATCTTAAATCTAGAAAACAAATTTAGTGTTTCGGGGGCAACAAATTGACTAAAGTCCTGCAACAACACAACTTTAATTTTTTTCTCACTCATGGCAAATTTCTTGCTACTAATGTTATCTGTGTGATCAGCAGTCGTCTTAGCTTTAACCAGCTTAACCTTTGTTTCCATTGGCACTCATGAATCAAACAAAGACCTAGCCGCTAACTCAAGGGGGTAAAGACCTTACATGTCTACATACTTTCTGTACAACCACCTGGGCAATCTCTGAGTCATGAAATTCTATCAATATTTTAAGGTTCATGATGCTATTGAATGGTGTTTCCATAGCATGTGAACCCTCAAACCGAGACACAACGAACAGGTTTACATTAAACAACCAAAACGTGATTGAGGGCAAAACGCGGGTTCCCTACTGTTATTTGCTGACAACAAAATGTTAACAAGTTTACTATTTCATCACAAATGTGTCTCAATTTAATCAAAACGGCTGATAACATTTATGACTTTAGGGATGGTACCGAGACGAGACGAAACTTACATCAATCTCGTTATCGTCTTAAATGTTTAATACAGTTTTACTGTCCGGCTCCGATTTTAATGTAATTGTATTTTCTGTTAGAGGACATGTAAACATTATATCTGATGACAGAAATTGTTGTTATGGGCATGTTGTATAAAGTTATTGAATATTGAAGAGTTGTGAGGTAGTTATTTGCAGGGTAAGGCAAAAGTCCCTTACCACCCCTTGTAAACCGCTTATGAATGATAAAAATAAAAATCAACCATGTGGGTACATATTAGGCCTAAGAGAAAGTCATATGGTAGGTATGGTCTTGATGGCAGCCATTTTGAAATCCAAAATCTTGAATCAGACCCAATTTTCAAAAATGAAACCATAGCATGTGATACTTTACTCTAACATAACATTTTTCCACAATGGTATGCTTACTTTTGCTCTATAGTTAACTAGTACGAAGTTTGGCTCATGTTTGCTACATTTCTTGATTTTGCGAATTATCGTCAGTGCGTGAATAGTTTTGGGATGAGCCTCCGCTGTTCGTTCGGAATGTTTAATTGTTGCGATGTAGTTATTTATTTTAAATCACAAAAAATGAAAAGCCTATAGGCCTATGACACGTGAACAAACAAAAACAAATAACCGAATCTCGTTAGATGAACACAAATTTATCAGGAAATGTAGCGGACAATGTTATAGAAACGACAAAGAAATATATAACTTAAAAGGAACAGCAGCAATAAATAAAAAAGAGCAAAGAGGCAAAGCTATTCCCAATACTCTTTACAAATACATTCACATTTCATGTAAATAGATCTAATTGCCGTAAGTAGTACACTAGAGATAATCAAGGAAAACATGTTGAAAACAAAGATACATTTTGCACCATGAACTTAATAGGAAAACAGTTGGTGAAGAACACAATAAGTGACAACCAAATTGAAGCACAATTCGACAGGGTTTTGGAAATTTTGAGGCTGATCTTCAATGTATCTGGATTTAAACTAAGAATAAACGATGAAGTTGTGGAATCTTGGAGAGGAGATTTGGTTATGAACAAAGTGATTTGGCTTTTAATACATTGTTTCGTTAACTATGTCCGTGGTTATCGAGCAAGACTCCATCATAAAATTATCGAACAAATTTCTTTTACATTCTGAAGAAATAAACGTCCGCAGAAATAAACGTCAGCAGAAGTAAACGTCCGCAGAAATAAACGTCCGCAGAAATAAACGTCCGCTAAATCCAGATACATTGAAGATCAGCCTCAAAATTTCCAAAACCCTGTCGAATTGTGCTTCAATTTGGTTGTTACTTATTGTGTTCTTCACCAACTGTTTTCCTATTAAGTTCATGGTGGAAAATGTATCTTTGTTTTCAACATGTTTTCCTTGATTATCTCTAGTGTACTACTTACGGCAATTAGATCTATTTACATGAAATGTGAATGTATTTGTAAAGAGTATTGGGAATAGCTTTGCCTCTTTGCTCTTTTTTATTTGTTGCTGCTGTTCCTTTTAAGTTATATATTTTTTTGTCGTTTGCATAACATTGTCCGCTACATTTCCTGATAAATTTGTGTTCATCTAACGAGAATCGGTTATAATTTCATTTTTGTTTGTTCACATGTCATAGGCCTATAGGCTTTTTATGTTTTATGGTTTAAAATAAATAAGTACATCGCAACTCTTAAAACTTCAGAAAGTGTGGCGGAAGCTCATCCGAACACTATTATTCATGCAATGACTATAAATCGCAAAATCAATATGTAGCAAACATGAGCCTAACTTCGTACCGGTTACCTAGAGAGCAAAAGTAAGCATACCATTGGATTTGTGGGGAAATTTGCTGTTAGAATGAGGTTCATATGCTATGGTTTCAATTTTCGAAAACTGAGTCTGATTCAAGATGGCAGATTTCAAGATGGCTGCCGTCAAGATCATACCTACCATACGACTTTCCCCTAGGCCTAATATGTACCCACATGGTTGTTTTCAATTTTTATCATTCATGCACAATTTACAAGTGGTATTAAACGACATTGTCTTACCCTCTAAATACCTACACCACAACTCTTCAATATTCAATGGCTTTAAACAACATGCGCCATGACAACAATGTATGTCATCAGACATAATGCATACATGCCCTCTATCAGAAAATGCAATTACATTGAAATCGGAGCTGGAAACATAGTGGTGTACCTTGTTAGTCTTGGTCTCGTCTTGACCTGACAATTCTGGTCTTGGTCTTTGTCTTGATCTCGATTGTAAACAGTCTCAGTCTCAGTCTCGAAACGTTATTCTAGGTCTTCTCACGGTCTCGTCTAGAGAGTCTCGTAAGACGACAGACTATATACAGTTGCCGTCTTTTCACTTATTTTGTTGTAATATGAAGTTACTTGTGTTTCGATAAATCTTGGTAATGGGATCAATCATTCCAGACTTTATATATGTTTCACTTGTGTTTGCAGATTTGTGGTATGAACATATATTGTTGGATGCTTACTATAAATTGTACGTTTGGAAATGTTATACGTTATCCATTTGAATAGATAAATGCATAAATTAATCCGAAATCTTTTAGATGCCAAGGATTTCCCCCGAAGAGGAATTGGATTAGGAATATATATATATATATATATATATATACGGTGTATATATATGAACGCTATTTTGTATTTTTTACAATTGCGACTGTGTTGTAAATGCTGCTCTTTCCTGAGAATCTTATGCTCCTAATAAGTGTGTATATATGTGAAACTTATCAGGGTAAGTTTCTGCTTTACTGCTTCATAACTGCATATTGAATGTAAATATGACATTACATTGATATTATTATTTATTCTTTTTGCTATATATGACCTTGACTTCACTTTACAATATATTTAAAATAGATACGCATGCTTCCTGATCTCAGTACAAGAACAATAATATAATTATGATATTAACATAGTTTATTACATTATTAATTTGAGTTTTAGATTAGAAATGATTTTCAAAGATTAAGGGAAACCTGTAAGATTTTGAAGTAACAAAGCAGCTTTAATTATTCATTAACAAATATAGAATACCAATAAATGAAATAGATTATACTATTTCTATTATAGAAACAGATTCGTGTTATACAACACATTGCGAAATTGGTATACGTAATATTAACGTTTTGCTGTTTCTAATTGATATTTAGCTTGACTGAGTAACTGTTAGGTTAAAATGAACAATTTACATTTAGTTGAAATTTTCTTTAAAAGAGATTTACAGAAATAAATGTAAAGTACAGAATGTGGCAAAAAAAATACTTATTGCCAAATTTGTATAAAGAAATAACCAAAGACAAAAAGCATGAAAATATCATTTACCGAACTCCACACGAATAACTTTGTTTGCGATACTGCTCTTGACTGATTAAAAGAATCAATTCACATTCTTATAGTTATGGTTTGCAGCTACACAATATATTAAATCAAACAAACAGACTGAAATGTGTTTTCGGTAGGCTCAAATTGGAAATAATAACATATTGAGGATCTTATAATCTAAAATAAGCACATTGGTATTTACAAAAAAAAAAAGAAAAAAAAATGGGTTATCAAATTAAGATGCCATTTCAGCAATCCTAGCAAAATATAGCTTAATAGATAAAAATAATCATTCACTGTATCTAAAGCATACTATGTACACTCTTATATCCAGAGACGTACGCAGTGGGTGTAATGGGTATCCTGACCCTCAATAAGTTCAAATTTTTCTTCAATTCATTTCATTTTTAGAAAAAAAAATATTCGTTTTCCGTAAAGTTCACACCTAAACAGTCATGGAATCCCCTCGAAGGGGCTAGACCCCCGGAAAATACTTATGAGTACAAACCGGTTTATATATTTTTTGTGAACGTCTATCGACAACTTACGACTCAGGAAATACTAGAAATTCTAAAGTGCTTGAAATGCTGTTCAAAGGTCTCGGTAAAGCTGCACAAACGACATATACATCATCCAGATTGGATGTTCGCTGCTGAAATCTTGCGGTATCATGTTTGCCTGGTCCCTTGACTGAGCGCCACCTCACTAGATTTTCATTAAAAAAACAATAATTTAATGTAATTAATTACAAACATCTTTCAAAAGCTTTAGAATGCAATTATGTTGTTTTGGTACAACATCATACGATCTATGAACTTTAAGGTCTTTGTAAGGTCTTTCGGCATCTAAGGATCAGGACGGGTAGGATGGGGGAGGATGCTGGAAGGTTTGCGGCTACCAAATACAAGGTTTACTAAGGATTTTAGAGAGTTCCTCCTCAATCATCCCATGTTAATTTTAATGTTGTACTCTCAAACGAGGTCCTGGACGGCTAGCTTCCTAAATCCTCTTCACAGGCAAACCTCTGTCCCAGGTAGGTAGAGATATAGCAAGAAGACACATACAGTTTCAAATCCAGTTTCGACCACATAATCCTAAAATTAGAATATATCAAACTTTATAAATTTATAGCATTTTCTTTTTCTTTTTACGCTCTTGAAAAAATAAAAATTTGTGGAAGAGTGAACTTAATGTACTGCATTATTGAAGGTCATTTACCGGATGGAATATAACATGAAATGTAGTACGGTATATGTTAGAAATTTAGTGTTATCTTTCTGAATATTTGCCAGAGTTCACACCGTGCGTTTTCAAATATAATTATTTAAAAACAAATAATGAGTTTTCAATTTCCGTTTTGAAAATAAACGTATTTGAATTACGTGGGGCGAGAAACAAATTAAAACCACTTTTCATTATTAAATGCTTCATAACGACTTCCATATTGTTCCGGATGATCACAGTTATTGATAATTTTGAATTAACAGGTCATATCCGTATATTAATCTAGGGACTCAATATGCCATTTAATTTTCCATTCATTTATAGAGGACTGTTTCAACAAACATATAGGAGATCGAAAACTGATTGTTTATTCTGGAAAGAGAAGAAATACTAAGCGAGATTATGTTATTCAGTTTAAAATCATTTGAACATTGACTTAGTGTGAATATGAGTTGTGAATAAAAGTAAAGATTGCAGTGAAGTTAATGAAACATTTAAAATTAACGAAAAAAAAAAAAAAACATGTTAAGAACAGGCAAGTAGTTTCAAGTTTATGAACAAAAAAAAAACAGTTTTATGATATTGTATTTCGCGTATGAAATTAAATCAATGCGACGAATTTTCTTCACGTAACAAGATTGGTTACATGAAGACCAGTGAACAAAAACAATAGACGATGGTTTGCCACTGCTACGTATTTCCACCTGTAATCGAACCTGATGCTAGCCAAATGAGCTTCTTTAAGAAGTTAAATAATTAATACGTTGAAATCACATCTGTTTATATAACCTACTTAAACTCAGTAGTTATAATATATGAACTGAAATATGGTAACTTTGAAAATATAAGATTTTCCTCCTATCAATAATTATCGTTAAAGATTTTGTAGATGCAAGTTGAATTGCTTTAGTAATATGTACGTGATTGCATTCTTCATTAGATCAAGTAGTGTGTTCTTTTTAATACTTGGACATACGAGGGTTATCCAGAATGGCCGTATCTTGACCCTCTTGCCATTGGTTACGAAACTTAAAATATGCTTAACATTTAGGTTATTTTTTTTAATATTGTGATCGAGATCAATTCTTTTTTGTTTCTTCTTTTATTAAACATTAAAAGGGGAAGGGTCATTCCTCAGTGAAATGGACAAAAGAAAGCTACATACAGTGATAAGCATCACCGTTTGTAAGAACTTACGCCACAACAGATTTATGAGGACATGGTTCAGACTTTAGGCTAAACTGCTCCTGCATACTCCAGCATTAAGAAGTGGCAGCGTGAATTCTCATGTGGAAGAGAGCCGTGTAACGTTACAAACCGCCTTCACGCCCATCAACATCCATTGCTGCACATAGCTCTCTTTCTCAATCTCACTGAGTGATGACACCTTGCCTTATAAACGACCTCACACAAGAAATAAACAGAAAAACTAAACAACAACTTTGGCCACTACTTACAGAACATTACCCTAAATTTACAGCAAATTTCAAGTTTCGGAATCAACGTCAAAATGGTGCCGATACAAATTTTTACATAGTATTTGCATTTCTTCTCTCTCCTGTTCTCTTCAGCGTTTCCTTATTAAAAATCCTCTGCTTCCACCATGCATGGAAAAAGTTCCAACTCGTCCCGGTAGCAGGTAATCAATATTTTCTTACTTTGGTTTATTTATCAAGCTTTCAGTAGAAAAGTGTCATTAGTCCCGGGACTCTCTTTCTGTCTGGGTAGCAAATATATCGTTCTGCGGAAGTTCTTCCATGCATGGTCCCCACCATATTGTTTTTCAATTCCTCTCTTTCCTTTACACAGGCCACGTTTCTGCTCCATAAGATGCCATACAACATAATAGGCTATAAAAAACAATCAATATCTTCCTACCTCATTGATCATCGATACACAGAAATGATTCTTCTTCCTCGGGGTCGCCTCTTTCGTTCCTGCTATACTCGCGTTTATATCTTTATTTAGCGGACCCGTATGGTCGTCAGTAAATAAGGGAAGGTATAAGGTTTGTCCTGTCTGCCTGTACGTAGATTTCAGGAATACTACAAATGCGACAGATTTGAGCCATACGCCGCTGGATTTGTCACGACCTCAAACGGTGGGTGAAACTAAGACTTTGACTCTAAAACTGACAGGCTCTTTTCATTTACTTAGTTTTTTCTATCTTCCCCATGTATTTTGACATGGTATGTTTGTCCCCCTCCCCCCTCGATCTCAGTAAGTACAATTCACAACATAAATATAAACTATACACCATTCGATTCGTCATGCTCTGAAACGGTAGGGAAAATTATCAATTTGACTCTAAAAGCGGCAGGTCCTTTTAAATTGCTTAGTATTCTTCATCTTTATGTAGAGTTCATAGCCTAAACCATTGGAGCTAGAAACAGCACATACGGTAAGAAGGTATATCATAACTAGTATATTAAAAAAATATTACAAAACATTGAAAAAGTAGCCATCTTGAATCTAAAATAGCCGGTAAATTTAGAGTTGTTTAGAAGGTAGAGCTTAAACGGCTGGAAATAGAGAAACGAAATTTGATACGAAAGTACTCCCTATTCCAAAAAGGATGACCGCATTGATTACGGCAATTTTCAGCTGAAAATTCTCTAAGTCCAACTTCGGGTATTTTCGGAAACAGTAAACCAAAGATGCCAGTTTCGAGCCCTGGAAGGAAGGATGAACCTTCGCAACTGGGAAAAATATGCAGATGTTTCTTTTCTTCTTTTAAGTGCAGTAAGACATGTTGAAATGTTATTAAGTGTAGAAAAAATTAACATTCATTAAAATACGTAATGATACAGTATTTCGAAACCATTCATATATATGAGCAGGTGATCGTTTGTCATCTCTGTTTCCATTAGTAAAACCACATTAGCAATGACAGTGAAGACAGTAAATTTAGTTCTCGCATTCATAGTAAAATAAACAAGAGAAATGAGAGAAAAACAACAGCATTTGCAACGTATATCAATATAATTCTCTTGAACATCGAAAATTCAATCTTGTTTGTAATATCACCTTTCCTCCTATCTACCCGAAGGAGTCTATCGACCCAGGATGGCAGTGAGCCAGTTTCCGAAATTTTGATGCTTCAAGGAAAAAAAAACTAAAACTAGTTCTAGGGTTAAGGCTCACTGACCAGCCAATATCTTTTTTGGAAGTACAGGGGACACTATAGCTAGGACTCGGCTAGAAGCCTCACACAATGTCTGGTCTAGTAAACAGTGAGTAGTATTCATAAGCACACACACACGCACTTACCGACATCGGTGCTTTACCTGGACTCTGGTAAACCCATACGAAATCTTAATGACTATAGAGAACGAGTGATCAGTTGAAATGAAAGGATTGAAATTCGAATAATACTTTATAACCATCCAAAAACTTATGTCCAAATATTTAAGGTCTAACAAGAGGGAACCGTCGTTCCGAAAACAACTATACATTCAAATACTGGAAATAAATTTGATCCAACATAACATATGCTTTATTTAAGTCACAATTCAACAGCCATTATAAAAATAACTCTGCTCTTTTATTCTAATATAGTGCCTCTCGCTCACACACACTCACATGTTGACCTCTGCAGTTATAATTAGGCCGATCAATCTTTAATTATAATGGAAATTCACTGCATGCCATGAACTGGTCAAAAGGTACGATCTCAGTATAACTGGCGTTGAATCCAATTAATATCTGAAGCCGAGTAGCACTGCCTCGCGAAAAACAATAGACAAAAATCAGTCGAATATTCCAAATACTATTTTCGGATCCAAAAAATGTAGGAATTCTCAAACTACGACCTATAATGCTGAAAACCCACATAATAGAAAAGGGGGGAAATTAGAAATAAAGCATTTTGTATAAGAACAAAATCGCCGAGTTATTGAAGGAGCGTATATACCTATCTCAGCTTAAATCTGCTAACACATACCTTACCCAAGATGGCGTTGTTCAATAACGGACGCTGAAGCATATTGTTTCGTTCACCCAAACTCAATGAAATTTCGATATAAAGAAACCAGTGCTGCTCCCGGCTTCTTCTCCAAATTAGTACAAGAAAAGCCCACTAGGGCACATTGGTAACACTGATAATTTCTCTTACATTTCTATGCAGAGGTTCCTATATATATATATATATATATATATATATATATATATATATATATATGTGTGTGTGTGTGTGTGTGTGTGTATAAATACCATAGTCGTAATGACGAGTAAAGTTAAGTCATTATATGTTTCTTCAGAAGTAATTCAGAAAGAAGTAGATAGATGTGTTCATGTTAGCTCAGTGTTAGAGCATGTGGTTTCTAATCGTGTGGTCGTGGGTTCGAATCCCGTTCTGGAAAATTTATTTTCATGTAATAATATATTCATCAAAGCATGAATAATTAGATAAAATAATAATAATAATAATAATAACCAGTTTTACATGTATCCATACAAGCCTTTCAGAACATAAGTAATAATTTTGTTTAAAATATAACATCAGAGAAGTGGTGGGTGTTGACAGAGCGTCGGTATATTACAATTGAACGTTTAAAAATATTAAATAAATGTTATTATATCCAAAGTCGGATCAAAGTACTATGCAGCAAATCCATGATCCCAAAAGTTAATACAAATTCAATATCCCCAAAGTTCATGACCCCCACGAACGATGATGAGTCACTAAAATACTAAACTGTTCTTCAGTAAAGAAGATAGAAGTTCTAACAATGGGTCTGAAATGTTTTTTCTCTCTCTCTCGCTGTGTCTTGCTTGTAAATGCTATACTTTCCTCATCAGATGAAGAGAAGTTATTATTGTCTTATTAACTAGTAGGAAAACTACATGACCTGACCTGGACTCGAACCCACGTTCGTGTATTATGGGTTTAGAAATCAAAGGTTTGAACCATGAGCTACTTTCACAACTAGAGAAAGGTTGCCCAGATTTGTCTTATTTAAACTCCAGCAGACTGAGTCACACTAAGATGACCATTTTATACGTTAGTGATTTTAGATATGGAAGGTTACATTGGATTTATTTCCGTCTGTTGTTTTCGTAACAGTGCAATCCTGTAGATGCTTTTTCTGGGTTTAACTCGAGAATGTATATTTTATACGTGTAAAGGTAGTATAACAATTAACTTCGTTTAATAAAACTGCTTTTCTTATTTATGAAAATTAATATATGCAAACTATTATTATTTGTATTATATTCCTTACGCCATTTTAAGATTCCTTGCGCGAATGTTAACCAAATCCTTACCCATAATGGGCGTGCCTGTACTTTACCAATCGCATGCCAGTTACCTGATGTTACTTGTTTCTTTGCTGCTCACAGTTCAGGGCATCAGCTCTGGCCTTGTTGGAGTTAGCCGACTGTATTGCAGCAGGGAGAGGATTGGGTATCCCGGCCTCTACAGCCTTGCGATGGATTCGGCAATTTCGTTCGACAGGTCAGACTGACATTTACGACCTCCTGGTCGTCCTCATATCTCTACCGAGGCGGAAGATGAGAGATTAGTAAACGAAGCCCGGTTAAACCCACTAAGGACATCTAGATAGCCAAGGGTTGTACGCAAAAGCGCTCCGAAGACTTCGTCAGATTTTATTACGTGGCCGACCGTTTTGCTGCCGTGAAGGAAAAACTCTCAGACGAACACAGAATTTACAGTCTCGCCTTTGCACATGCTAATGTGAAACGCTTTTGGGAAAACGTAGCTTTCTCAGATTAATCCATATTCAAAACATCAAATGAGGGTGGGTGTTTTGTGTATCATCCGAGAGGTATCCGATATGACCCTGGATATGTGGCTGCTTGCAATGGAAGTGTTCGTGTATCTATTTAATGTTAGGGTTAGATTTCCAGTCGCGGTGAAGGAAAGCTACACAGAATTGAAGGGCACCTGGACAGTGCTCAGTACTTAAACATCATGAACAACATCATGGTTCCATCAGTACCTTTACTACAGCCTCATGGTGTTATTCAGTTAACAAGACCACTCTCCAATACATACGTCCCATGTGGTTCAGGAGTTGTTCGCAGAGCAGCGTGAAATTGATTTAATTGACTGGCCACCTTGTGGAGCAGACCTCAATCCGATGGAAAATATGTGGGAATAGGTGTATCGTACATAAAGGGACAATTGGTCTGATGCATATCTACCAAGAACGCGAGATGACCTGTGGGACCTTGTTTCCGAGGCATGGCTGGAAGTAGGGGAAGGAGATAGATTTGTCAGCCATCTAATAGATTTCATGCCAAGAAGAATGGAAAGTGTAATAAATGCAGAAGGGCCTTGGACACAGTATTGGTGTCCCCCACCTCAACTCCCAAAATAGCCCTTTTTAGCACTACCTAAACTTTCCTGAAAATGTTTCTCGTAGCTACTACTCCTTGCATCATACTTTTGTTGAATTCTACTAAAAAAGAAAAAGAAAATGTCTCCCTTGGACTAGCAATCAAGACCTGACGAGTAGGAATCCAGCGCTCTACCACTGAGCTAACATGCAAATACCTACAAACCCATTCGGAAGAAAAATGATTTAAATTTCCGATATTCGATGACAATATCAGTTGAAAATGTTGTATTAAACTTGGGATATTCCGTTACCCCGGAATCTGGTTGTAGCAAAGTTTGAACACACCTAGAAAGCAAATGACAATGAATATTTTTGAATTTACTTCCATTAGTGAAAGTGCAGATGTATATGGTTTCTTTCCTACAACCCTATCAAGTTTTTATATTATGTTTAATATTTTTGATTATGGTATTTGTATTTTCTACAATTGCGAAATTCCGAAATCTCGACATTCTGGAATTCGGTAATTGAATAATGGACATTCTAATGCTATCTACTCGACCACCGCTAGTTCTGATAGAAGATATGTAACAAAACCTCAGGTTGGAAAGACTGATTGAAAATAAAATCATAGGGCGTTCATAGAAAGTCACTTCATAACGTCTTCAATTTGCGCGCGAATGTAAAAGAGTACGTATGCAAATTTTTGGGCTGAAATCAATGCCGGTATGTAGATGTAAATCATGTTCAAATAAACAAACCAGACATGCAGTTATACCCACTTTCCACTTCTTTCTCTCGAATTGTCAGATATCTGGGCAGAGTTCTACACTGGTCAACCGCTCTCCAAGTACCAATACGTGCAAATCAAAATATATGGCATAAAACACAACATGCAAAGGTATTTAAGTACATAAAGAAAAATTACTAAATCCGAAACGATTGCCTTTCAGACCAGATGCAAAGTCAGGTGTAGGACGTATATAAAAATTAAATTAATAACATGTTACTAGCAAACTTCTTAATATGTCATAACATAGTCAAAATTAGTAGTATTTGAAGTTAGATTAATGTAAATTGATTTAATTTTAATGACATTTTATAATAATATGTTTCAATTGAAAACGTTGCTCTAGAAATGCTTTTATTCACTATTACATTCAATGTTCCAAATATAAGTATCATAACGAAGATTTCAATTTTAACTTTTGCTAGCCCTACAATTCTTATCAAAAGGGTTTCTGGCAGTGCCTCAAGATATAATTGAATGATAGTAGGTATCAATTAAGACTTTCAGTTATTTCAGTGACAACCACAACAAAGAAAGCCTAACCGGGTGCACGTTCCCAGCTTTTACAAAACATTATTGTAACACTAACCAGCGCCGAGAGACATTTACTACTAAACTGAACGTAATCAAAAGATATGCATGTTCTGAAATGGTGGACCAACCACTGATTTTATGCAAGCTACGCTTTCAATAAAAGCGATATCACAAGGATTAGCTCTTGTTACACGTCTTTTCAAGAAGCGTACCAACAGTAAGACTCGAAACAAATCAATTACTGCCACTGTATTAGTCAAATAGTTTTGTACGAAATGTTCAACAGGTTTTTCAAGTTGTTACACAAGAATGTGTAATTTGGAAAGGGTTATTAAGCAATTTTGTATGGAAGATTATCTACATTTTTGTATGCAAACGAATATAATAAAACAAATACTATTTTTTCGTAGGAGACAATACACATTTCTAACTTCTGCGAATTTTGAGAATCACAATGTTTCGTTGTGCTTTGTCTAAATAACATACGGTATTGAGAAAGATATAAAGGTCTGGATATAGACATTTTCTAAAGTAGGTCCTTTAGACAACATTTGGCGCAGGACTAATGAATTATGATGATGGGATGAATTGGCAAAATGAAGAACGTTAGAGGAAACGAGAGAACCTCCAAGAAAACGCACACGCCCTGTGTTTGTCCATCACAAAACTCAGATAGCACTAACAGGAATTCAGCCGATGACCGCACGCACGTGACGTTTTCGCTCTACCACTGAGTCTCCGATGCCCTCGCGGATAACCTTAGAACCAGAGAGTACTACATCCACTTTTGGGAAACAACAACTTGTTTTGAGAAGAAGTAATTTTAAAATTTGGAGTTATATGCCAAAACAGCATTAGTTTCTTTGCATTGACACTGGAAGCCATTTTGTTTCATAGTTTTTAGAAGAGAAACATGAAATGAAGATAGCGTGGAAGCCTTTACATTCGGTGATAATACCAGCGAATAGCAAGTTCTGATGTATTGCTTCCATTTTGACTTCTATGTTTGCAAAAATAGCAGTAAACGCGCTTTCACTTAAATAGGAACTTCATTTCACTGTTTTATTCTTTTCCTGAGTAAATGTCGTACACTTCTTACTTTTCTTGCTCTTTTTGTTAGTACAAACAAAAGTAAACTGAGTGCTGGCCAAGTCTAAATGACACGTTAAATGGACCAAAACCATTTCAGCAACTTGTTAGGCTTTTAAACTTGCTGCGTATGTAACAAAATTAGGAAGGAAAAGCTGGAAGATATTTTTCGCGGAAGATAACACCATTACAAAGAAACACATACAACGACCTTTGCTTTTTGTTTTTTGTTTGTTTCTTCAGTATCAACACAAACGAATAGAGAAACAGGGGCAGAAATAGCCAAAGGAGACGAAGAAACTGACAGATAATAACAATCTTCTTGCTGTAGTAACAGCTGAAGCAACTTGTTTGTAATAAGATAAGGAGAAAAGGAGAAGTGAAACAAGAATAAAGGAAAAGAAAAGAGAAAGTTAGACAAAAGGCAATGGTTGTTCTTTTTCACAGCCCTCTCGACCTACAAGTTTTAACCCAGGTTCTAGAGAGGGATATAGAAAGAAGGAGACCTGACGTGTCAGTTGCCTAATGTGAGAAGGCCCTTTCATAGATACTTCCTTGTGTAATAAATGCCTGAATGTTGTCCGTGTTAAAAGTTTTCTCAATGCCTCGCCATTAGCCTCCTTCTTCTGTAGTGGATCGATGATAAACACTTAGAACTATTGACTTTCTCAGAGTATTAAACTATCTTCCTTCATCAATGTACGTGAAGGCTGAAGACTGGGAATAACAAAGTCCTCTTTTGCCTCTCTCCTCCTAAAACACTCACCTGCTCCTTCTTTGGTGTGTGCACCTCAAGCAGACTCTAGGTGCTTTTATTTTTCTGCCCCTGAGCAGATCGTGAAAGGCTTCAACTGTCTCTCACACACAATTTCTTTGTGTGTATGTGCTTAAGAGAAGGGAAAAAGATAGTAAATTCAAAGAAGACGTTTCCTTATATGTTTCATAATCTATTTATTACGTTTCGTGTACTATTGCAAAAGTGATTCAATCATAAAATGTTTTGAAGTTTTTTAGAATTAAGCAGATTAAGTATAACTAAAACGTAAATAGAGTAATTCAAATATTGATTGAAATTTCCATTAAGATTAGTATCCTAATAGACAATTAATCCCTTAACTTTATGTTTTAAATCAAAGATATAATTGTAATATCTTAATGATACCTTAAACGTGCAAATATCTTAATAGTGCTAAATGGCATAGATGATAGAAAGGGTCATTAAAAAGTTATGAAAATTTAGTTCCTTTTTTTTTTTTTTTAATTATTCAAGGGGACTAGGGTACCTACCCTACACCTAAGTATAGCTTATTCTGATGAAATATTTTCTGTATTAAACTGTGCACAATAAACTAAAGAATTTCGTTTACTTTTGAATTATCAAATCTGTTAAATAAAATTTATTATTAATTTTATTAACGTTGTAAGATTTGAGACCACAATGAACCATTGTGAACCAAAAAAGCATGTAAGGACATATCTAGCAAATTCAGTTGTGCAGGTTGTGCTGCATCCAACATGCCAACAGTGTACATTGGGTTGCATATAGGTTCAGGGGTGCGCCAAACTGTTACCAGGGCGAGTTTAAATCGCCCTGCTGTTACTAACAAACAAACATACCGATGGGCCTATTTATGATTTTTTTCCTTCCGATATTTTTCGAATGTCAAAGTATATGCGCAGGCGAATTTTAGCAATTCGAGCCCAATTTACTTTGGGAGATGTCGATGATATAAAAGTCATATTCTGTCAGATTCTTGTTTCTGGAGAGTGATAGAAAAGTGTGGAAATACCCGCATATTTTAAAATTGCCGAAATAAATGAAAAGCAAACACACTGTAATGGATACTGGATGGAAGGCCCTGACTGTTGGTGGATTTGTTTATCATGGCCGCCATCTTGAATCTAGATTGATTTTCTTAAATAGGAAAGGAGGTCGTGTAACATGTCATTTTGTGCTAAAATTTCACGAGAAACACGTTCCTGATGTCAGTTTTGTCGTAAATGTATTGTTGTGAGATAAAAGATTATGTGACACTAGTCAGGGGTAATGACCCTACATAGTCGGGAAACATCCATTCCGTTTCGAAATAATAAAGGGAACGAGACCGAAACGTACATTAATTGTTCCTGGCTACAGTGCACTATCGATATGGATTTGCGTATTTTTGGATTCCATTTCCTCTGTTACTTCAAAGTGAAGTTGATATTTTCAGACAATTACATTATTATCCTAGACGAGTTACACACACCCTTTTCTCTCATAAGAATACATTTACTGCAAAACTAACACCATAAACGTATTTCTTGTGAAATTGTAGCCCAGAATGACATGTTACACGAACCTCTTCCTATATATTTAAGAAAATTAATCAAGATTCAATATGGCGGACTTGAAGATGGTGTCCATGATAAACAAATCCTTCAACAGGTAGCGCAGTTTACCCAGTATTCATTACTGTTTATTTGGTTTCCATTTCTTTCAGCATTTTATAAATATAAGTGTATTTCCACACCTTTCAATCACTCTTCAGAAACATGCATCTGACTTTATATCATTGAAATCTCCCAACGTTATTGCGCTCGATTTACCAAAGTTTGCATGTACACATACTTTGACATCCTAAATATGAGGGAAGAAAACAAATCATAAGTTTCTTCTGCCCCATCAGTATGTTTGGTTGTAAGGATTATTTCTTGTTATGATTGAGCCACTCAGTTGCCTATCGGGCCAAGTCCATTTTTGTTGGAAAGGGAGTTTATGAATTTAAATTGATCTAAAAGGGATAACCTTTCCGTTTACAAATGGGGTTAAACCTGATTCAATCTACTGAAGGTTCAGTTTAACCATCTGTCTTTGCAACTCATAAATTTGGTGAATTAAACTACAGATATGACTCAAAGAGCGCGTTTCTTTAAAGTTTGAGAAAATGGAGTCCCTATAGGCAACTGAGTGGCTCACTTAATATAATATTTAACATGTGTCCAGTTAGAGCATCCACCATAGCGTTTTGGAATTTCACAGTGAGAGTTATTTTTGCAAGATTTATTTTCCCATTAACTGCATTGATTTCACACTGAATGTGGTATATAGGCCTGTTTGTTGTCACCAAAGTTGAACGTCTTCGGACTGCATTCTTGGAGAAACGTCCTTCACTGGTTAATTGCAAGCGTTTACTCATCCAAGGTTATAACGTGCGCCCACACAGGACAAGAAGGGCCCGTGCTAAGATCGATAAATGTGGCTGGGGGAAACTTCCCCAACCGGCGTTTTTAGAAGATCTTTTACCAACATTTTCGCAGTCTGCAAAACCTCCTTTCCTGGAAAACCCTTCAAAATGAGAATGACGTGCGATGAACATTGATACAGATATTTGCCTCCAGATCTAGTTGACAGGTGGCAGAGTTTTGTGGAGTCCGATGGAGACTATTTTCCTGAGTAACGGTAGTATTCCAATTAATTTATCATTATTTTCCTCACGGTACAAAAATATGACGTTAGTTATGGGATACACTTAAATATATCTATTTCTCCATTTGACACATACAGAGAATACAAAAGATCTTGCAAAACAAACACATATTTAACGGATCATCTGGTTACCTATTTGTTCTGTATCTTACAAGACTGATAACCAATAAACGTTTTCAAACCATGTAACCAATGATGTTAAGATTATCAGCAATATTCTACTGTTCTCCCATTGGCCATATCACGGCCCATGATTATAGGACAAGAACAGCAATCTGGGCTGCTCTATAATATTTTATCCGCGGTGAATATTTTGGAGAAAGATAGTTTGCATTTCTGTTCTGATGTAGGATTGAAGCATCACAATTCTAAAAGGCATATAATTGTTTTAAAATGAGAAGGAACGTTTCCAAGTTCGTAAGTTGCTTTCACACATTTCTTTCTAATTTCGACATGAGTTTTACACCGAGATTTAGTGCTCCATGTCGTTGCGTAGTGCCTTCGTGGAGCCATGCTATTCATACACGCTAAACGATGGATGAAGTCCGTCCAATACGAATACCAATGTCACAGGAGAATAATAAACCATGAACACCAGAGATGAGCAATCTGCCATTGAGCCCGTGCGTAGTTGCTACGTTTTCCGTTGAAAGATATTTTGGATAACTTATTATTCATTATGATATAATTGTTTATAATTGCGTTTATCTTCTTGTTATAATATTATGAACGATTTTAAAGTTCTTGTTAACTGCATATATACTAGGAAGTAAGTTATATTGATAAATATATACACAGTATATGTAATGTGCTTAAAACGTTATATTTTTATTCGGGAGGTCCTGAGGTTCTATCCCAGTGGTCAACAACACCGATCGCTTTTTTCATAGATTTTCCCTAGTCATTCTAGGATGGTACCTTTAACAACCTCTGGCCTGCTCCAACCAGAATTTTCTTATACCCTGTCACGGTTTGAGCCGCAGATATCTTAAAACTAATACAAATTCAAATAATCCGTCCATCCAGAGACCATTATCAGTTGTTGATTTATATTTGCATTTCGTTAATAGTTTTGTGTTTTACGTTATGTGTAGCGTTGTTGGCTATTTTTAAAAATCCAGATAATGTTTTTGTTCTAGAAATTGTAATACGTGTTGCTGTTCTTTGCATCTTATATCTACGTCTATTGTAGTTTTCCTAAATATTCATGAAGGCATTGTTATTTTTTTGTATTCTTGTAGTAGACGAAAGTTTAAAATCCGTTCTTGATTTTCTACCGTTGATGTTTATAGTTTTCACCTTGACTTTCATTACGCATCCAGTCAGTAACGTAACGAAATGATTGCGAACCCGGCCGAAAAACTATTATCCGGGCCCCCTTTCTAAAAGTGTATATATAGCAAACACAAGTAGTGTTAGTGTATACTGCTACTGACAATAAATTTAAATTGAGGCTTAATACCAAATTAAATGGGCCCCAAGTAATTGACATGCCCGGGGAACCACATAACTTCGCTTATTAACAACAACTTAGGGGCGTGATCATGTCTAAAATGCTTTAAAAAAAACGAATTTGATTATTTTTGTACTTTTCGGTGGTAGCGCCACCTTGCACCGGATATACACTCTAGAGGTCGTTAGGTGTCTATTTTTTATGAAGTCAAGCCGACAACTCCATCGATATAACGGAATTTTTCGCATAACGAGTGGCATTTTCCAGAACAAAAAAAAAACTGATTTCCTGAGTAGCCTAAATTGTTAAAAATCACAGTGACGCTTAAAGGGCAATGTCGTTAACTACATCCCTTGCTAACAAATGGGAGATTCCCCTAACATTACAAAACTGAACACCGGATCTATTAAGTTTTTAGTTTGTGCCTTTTGCATACAATATTTCCTTAAATTAGAAATTAAAATTGTATTAAATAATATATATCTTAAAAATCGGACACGGTCCCTCTTTTACCTGGGCCCGCCCGCATCACGGGCCAGAACGTTATCCCACTGCTTCCAGTGTTTCTTCCATATTAGTGTAGTGATATTATTTCTGTGCACTGTAGTTTACCAACTTGTTTTTCTGCATGTTTTTGAAACGTTCATTTCACAGTAGATAGTATATAAGTTCGATTTTACTTGCAATTGTTAATGTTTTCTTTTAATTCTTGATATGTTAGCTTCACAGCGTATTAGGAAAACTACGGTGAACGAAATAACCGAATGTTAGGTTAGTTGAAATCGGTTAGGTAGCATAAACCACTGGCAGCTACTGAAATTATTTCCCGTTATGTCATCATGGAAACACGTTATTCGAAAGTGAAGAGCGATGCTATTTTGAACTTCACTTTTGCAATTCAATTAAATTTATTTATGGTCTTTTCGCGCCTTTGATTTAGACCGATATGCAGTAAGCATAGGATAAGGAAGGCCAACTTACTTAAGGTACCTTGTGGCATTTTCCCGGTGCCACTCATGGAAACCTGTAAAATTTCTGTAAGGATGGACGCCCAAGTGGTTCAAACACGCGTATCTATCCATTGTTTATTCGAAGAAAGCGACAAATCTTTCCTTCCTTTTTATGTTGATAGAAATTACTCTCAAAATTTGTGTTGTCTGTATGTTCATCTTTTTCTATAAACATACTAACTTTTTGATCAATCTTTAAACTTTAATGACGATTATCCACAATGAAATATTTAC
This sequence comes from Lepisma saccharinum, assembly GCA_022664845.1. Classification (NCBI taxonomy): domain Eukaryota; kingdom Metazoa; phylum Arthropoda; class Insecta; order Zygentoma; family Lepismatidae; genus Lepisma; species Lepisma saccharinum. The sequence goes on along the minus strand of JAGDQP010020354.1, from coordinate 11,700 downwards.
TTCGGAGTTTACGTCATGTATTGTATTGTCTTATCATTGTTTGAGGATGTCGACGAATGAGTTGATGATAAAATCGAAGAACTGAATTGAAAAACATCCAAAATCCACCGGAATATATTTTTTTTTTCAGAAGAAACAAAACACTTTATAATATTGAATGTTTTTGTTTGGAAGCGCTTTCTGGGGTTATTCTTATTAATTATGTTCCTTTTGTCCTTCCTGAAAGTTTAAACTACTTAAAACAGAAATATCAATGTAAATAATATGTATATATGTCAATGGACTTGGGATGTTTTTCACTTAAGGAGCGATTACTGTATTTATTTAAGCAGTTTTACATGTTCAAAGTGTGAATTTCGTTAGATTTTGTATGAATGTGAAGAACATTTTATTATATAACGTACTTTAAACATGGTAAGTGTAAATATAGTGTAACGTAATGTATAAATTCGAAATAGTTGCTAACTACTTTACATAATATAATATGGTTATGCTACGTGAATACAAAAGAATTGTAAGTAGAAAACCCTGAATAAAAGTCGTTTAAATGTATTGTTGTCTTTAATACAAAAATGTTTCTTTACTCGTCTTCTACTTCTTCTTTTTTTTTATTAACACGGTGTTCCTTTTGAGTACTTTTGCACCTCAGCATGACAGATTGTAGATGGTTGAACCTAGATTCTCGAGTTAAGAAACAATTGCAGTCGAGTTCCGGAATGTGAAGGGTTGCCAGTGCAACAAACATAGGACAAAAAAAATGTGAAAACTTACTTATTCTTTCCACGTACGGAGAAAATTAAGTATATAAGTAGAAATTCACAGAAAGCAACATTTTACTAAATTGTTTCGTTTTTTTCATAACTTTATTATTGTTTATTATTAGAAATCTGTCACCGTCTGACAGAACTCATGCAGAAAAACTTCAACAGAAAAATATCCAGAAATTTTCCGCCTATTTATCGAGATTCTTTAATAAAGGAGTTAACAATGTAAAAATGTATAGAATCAATTTCTTGTTCAAATTAGTATATGTATTATTATTATTAACATTAATGCTCTTTTACTCAAAACACTTGTACAATGACCTTACTACTGCTTGCTTATGTTCGTACCTGAATTGGTAGAGATATCATTTAACTTTCGGAAGGTCGTGAGTTCTCGCCCAATGACCGCCAATGGCTAAGGATTTGCACGGTATATTTCAGTTACACTAGGCAAATAGTACCTTGAATGTTGCGAGGGTTGGTTTCTTTCCATATCTTTCACTTTGTTGTTGGTTATATCCTAGAAAATTACATAACTTTATGAACTCTACTGAGACGTTGAATTTATTTTGGCTTTTAGGCATCGTTGGTTCAGGCCTGAATAGGGTAGAGGAGCAAATGGGAAAGGTAACGGCAAGGCTAGATCAGATCATTCCGTAATTCGCTTGGAGAAACTTGAAAAAAAAAAACTGCAAAGCCTCGGTCAGGATACTCTGTCGTGGAGTAGCGAACTCGCTTAACTATCTATCGCCGATTCAAAGTCGACGATTTTACCACTTTCACCACAGTGCTTTGTAACAGTATTTGCAATTTGTGAAGAGAAGATAAAATTAATTTATGGGCGGTAACGACACTATGCCTTACGCCCTTTCCGAGTTGGAATTCGTTACATAAACCAATAACACATGTGAAAGTTTCTGATCTCTCAAATGGTGATACTTTTTAACGAAATTAATTATGAACCTGCAAAAGCAAGTAACACCAAAAACTGTAATCTACAATGGAAAAAAGTGTACGAGTAATGGTAATTGATCTCCGTTTTAGTGCGAATTTTTCAAAAGCAATTAACCATGGAGTTAGTGATAACAAATTTGTGCGGAATACCATATGTTAATACAACCTGTGTTTGAACACCCTTTCTAAATCAGTATTTATGGTCGTTCTGTTAAGGAATTTGTATGAAAAAATAAACAATGATACTCATAGCAGATGTTACACAAATACATTTATAGTTAGAAAAAATAGCAAATAGTTTACTATTTAGTAAACAGAATGAAGTGGATAGAATATTTATAGCAAACAACTTCTCTGTAGAAATTTTGGGTACATTTCCAGTAACGATTTCGCTTTACAAACAAACTTCACGTTCCTGAGGGATCCATCTAGCGGCAAGCGTCATAATATTTTTTTTAAAGAAATAATGATTATGTAGTACTGATTACTGTACATAGTATATTTATAAGAAAGTACGAAACAGATTGCCTTAGTTAGTATAGAGCAGTAAAACGCTATAACTGTGCTCATGTAATACATTTATAAAACAATTTAACCAGGTTATAATTCTCTCCATTGTACGTGCAGTGGCAACAAATGGATTCATTTTAAGGAGAAGCATCTGGGGTACAAAATTGAACAGTCTGCTCATTTCGTACTTAAAAAAGGGGTTTTGAGTTAGAATTAGGATGCAATATTATGCCAGCGGATAGATAACATAAGGACTTGGGATGTTTTTTAATTCAGGTCTTCAATTTGTAAGACAATATGATTGAGATGATATATGGAAAAAGGGAACATAGACAATGATAAAGCATAGGATAATGTGCCCTTTTTCCATAGAGAGCCTCAATTGATAAAAAGCATGATATTAAATCCGAAGCAAATCTAACATTATTTTAACTTGTTGCTACAAAATATGTAAACCTTTCTTCTTATGACCGTCCTTCCTAAAATGTAAATTTACCCATAAAACGTGTGCAATGTGGTGACAGATCTATGAACGGCTGTTTATTTCTAAATGCCCAAACACTCCCGGATTACCTATAACAGATATCTATCAAAATAGACAACAGAAGAAGTCATAGTCACTTGTTGACGAAAAGGATCTTAGCTTATTTTGAGAGACACAACTCTAGAATACGATACGTTCTCAGAGCAACAAAAGTAAAGTTTCCAAAATACATCACTACCTTATTATCACACAGAATAATACAACAATTGGGGCCATAGTGATTTTATTATTGAGCGCTCACCTCTCCATGCGTGATCCCGGCTCATGCTATGTTGACTTTATGGTGGATATTCTCCGAGTGCGTGGGTTTTTGTGGGTTCTTCCGTTTCCTTCTACTTTCTTCATTCCACTAATTCATCCTCATCATCTATACTACGTGACCCAAAGTTGCCTAAAGCGATAAAGAATTAAATTTGAAATTCAAAGAAACTATAAATATAAAATATGATATCATCGTATTCCTGAGCGTTAGTTTACAAAAACACCAAACTTTAAATCCAAGGATGAGATCTGGGAAAACATGTGCATGTTGCGCCTGGTACACATTGAACTAAGCACAATTTTTTTGTTTCTTACTTTATTTAATTTAAATTTTAACGTTAGATAGACGTGCAAGCTCTAATTTTAAATAAATCCGGCGTTCGGCGTTCGGCGTTCGGCGTTCATACAAGCAATTTGGCACAGCAAAAAAAAAACTGTGCTTCGAAGCAGCTCAATAAGGCACAACAGACAAAAAAGTTATAATGTTAATGTTAGTTGAGTAAGTATATCCATTGTATGAATGATGTCATGAAACATATGTGAGTTTTTCTAAAATACATATATCTCAAACAAAACATACTGTCTGCAAATGAGCAGTCTAAATATTCCGGCAACGAATATTATTTTAAAAATTCAATTACTTAACTAAAATAATTGTGTACGTCATTTTATTATTTACGAGAGTATAATAACCAAAAATAATGCCCAATTCAAAGTGAAAGAAGCAATAAAATGAAACGTATTTTTGACGTTTTTTTGTCTTTATTAGTCTCTTGTTCAATCTAAATAAAACCAGAGTTGCAACAGTTTAAACACGATTTCCATTAGTTCCATCAATGTTCCATATAACAACGATCTCTTTGTGCTCGACAAGCGAGTGATTTGTCACCAGGGGTGTGTGAGTAAACGAAGGGCTACGCTTGGAATGAATATCCAAAATGACCAAAAAACTACGATCAGCTCTAGTTTCTGCTTTTTTAGTTTCCTTTCCTTAACACTTTTAACAATATTGCAATAAATTATAACAATTGATCGAAAACAAGAGTGATTTAATGTTTCTATGGTATCATAATGAATATATTTAAATGTGGAGGAATTTGTGTTAGTGTGGATTTCTTTTATTTGGAGGAGGAAGTATTGAATTTTGTGAGTGTTATATACTATTAATTGTATACACATACTATTGCAGTTTAGAATATAAGCAGATTAACGAAACAAACATTTAGAAACCTACGATAAAGTAAGTTGATGACTCCTAAACATAAATGTTTTAAATATGATAATTATATGTTTGAAATTTACCAAAAATCTGTATTCAATAATGCGTAACTTCATTTCAAGCCAACATGTACTCTATTGACTTACGAGTATATATCTACGGATAATTTATAATAAACAATAAATCACAGCCATATTCACTCCACTAGTGGATGAAATCTCTCCTCAAAGGGTGGAGTTGGCATACTGGTTACACAAAATCATAAGTTTACAAATCATAGCTATATTTACATTACGCATTTGTTGGTGAACGAATAGGTAAATGAAGGTCTCTGAAGTAATCCCAAAAACGGAACCAGCTAATGCAAGTTTCAGAAGTTGGGAGTTATATTCTAGGATTCCAGTGTATAGTCATTCATATTACGAATCAAATTGACTCGTATTTAGTAGGTTAAAGTGGACTAAATTAATACAATCTCTACATTAGTAGCTAATTTTATTTTATTTTAAAATATACATCTTTGAACTTTTCCTAAAGCAATCACATACAGTATATGGACAATCTTTGAAAATATGCCAATTTTGATGTTAACTAAACAGATAATTATTATTTGAGTCATAATATACATTTAATTTCTGCAGCCAACAGTGTTTAAATCATAGGCGAAGTATTTTAAAATTTTCTAGTCTGAATCGTAAAGTGTAAAATGATGATATGAAAAGAATTATATGAAAATGATTAATTCCTTTTCAATTTAAGTAGTGTGGTCGAACTTCAGTGTATAAAAAAAACTGCAGTCTCGGACATACCTATGATGGCTATATGTCAATCCATGCTCACTACGTTCAGAATAGATGATTCCTAAACGAAATGTATAATATTATCTGAAGGCAATAATTATTTGTCAGTATAGCGCACCTTATTACCCACGGTAATTTCTTTAAAAAAAAAAGAAGTATTAAGTTTATCATTTCATTAGTTTCTTGAGAGTAGAACTATTCTTAACATAGCAATAACATTTCGGAGTATTATAGGTTTGACAGCATATTCATTTATATATTTTCTGTCGGTACTAACCAGATATTCACATACGCACACAAATGGACCAAGGAAGAGAGAGAGGGGAAAAAAGCTAGACATAGAGGTAGTGGGAACGAGAGAAAAGTAAAAAAGAATGTATAGTGAAAGCAAGAGAAAGGAAAAGTAGAGAGAGAAACAAATATAGAAGTAGCGAGAACGAGAGAGTTATACAAATATATATATATAGAGAGAGAGCAAGAGGGCGAGAGAGAAAGAAAATCATAAGCATTAACGATGCGAATATAAGTATGCAAACACTACAAGCAAAATTGTGATATGCAAATTTTAGGGATAATATATATTGCTTGCATGACATAAATATTCTTGCGTGGTCCAGTAAGGTTTTATCGGTAGCGTGTAGGTACTTTCACCTTGAAATTTGCTTTATCATATGATTGACTGATATCGTTAATGTCAACGCTTAAGCACCCAATAATTAGGAGAGATTACTAACCCTGCCATCATCCCTTGTAACTTGTAACACAACAAAGAACTAAGAAACCATATATCGGGGATACATGTCTATAACGGTCACCCTAAACGTTGAAACCAATATCTTGTAAAATGTTAATGGTATAAAAACTCAGCCCACTGTAATACATAACTACTACTTTAAGAAACTTCCTCATATTTTCTTTTTTCTATATTTTTTATTTCAGTAGCAAAGAAATAAACATTTTTTTTTTTAAAAAAAAGAGGTCGATACGACATGTTAGAAGTTTAACATACATAAAATGGCTGCCTTTTGTTCACATTCATGACAAATGTAAATACATATGTAAAACCTTAATTACATGCAAAATAATTGTAAAAGAGCACACTAAAATGAGAAAAGTCTTTAACGATAATAATAAACTTAGATATCGAAAGAAATAAGCGTAATTGAACTAACTTTTAAAAGAGTCCGGAAAGACTACTCTACAATATTTAATAATAACTCAAAAGTTTACATTACCAAAAATTACCAGTAATATTCCAGACTAAAATTATTCACCGAAACAAGTCAGAGAATATGACAAACTATTATAAGATGTTAACTTTGGCTGTGTTAGACAGGTGATATTTTCTACGAACATTGTAACTCCAATAAGAATAACTAGCCTTCATTAGCGAAATAGTCGACGTTTCTATTTATACACAAAGGTATTCTATTTTACATGGAAGACCAAACAACCATTCGTTAACATGGACAAAATTAGTTGTCAAAACTTTAGGAGCGAAAACTTTCATCAAAAATAAAAGGAAAATATGTTTTTTGTAATTTGCGGAATTTTGCTTGGTTTGGGAGCTATAGATTACCGAAGCGTGGCAAAATGATTTTTTTAGCTTAATTTTCTCATTACTCCTAACAGTAGAATTGATGTGGATAGCTAGTTTCAAACATTTCCAACCTGCTCTTGCCAAAACATGTTTATTAGCAAGTTGTGCAAGAGATTCCTCAAAGCAACTAAGGGTTTCCAGAAATTTCCTGAAGCAAAGTAGCTCAAAATGTGCATGAATTGGCCAAACTTCCTTCAGGTAACAATAATACCTTTCCAACAAGACGATATCTCAAACAAATTCCATTTGCCAAACAATTTTAGTAGAAAAGAATGGTCGCATAACAAACAGGGGTAAGAATTACATGAACAGTACATCTAAGGAACTATAGATTTACGTATTTATTATCAATGGGAGAGAATGTCACTGCCAACCCTGATAGTGATGATTGCTTGTGTAAAAACACAACATAGGATGCCGAGCGGTCTAAGAGGTTAGGTTCATGACTCGAAGGTCAAGGGTTCAAATCCCGGCAGGGGTAGGGGTGTGGATTTTAACTATAACGTGGGGGATAATCGTGACGGATCAAAGTCAAAGGTCACTAGGCTGGTCCATATAAAATAAAATTGAACAATGTAGGGTAATATACGCCCACACTGGTCTGGTTATGAATTCAGCGTATGGGTCTCGGCGCTGGGAAACTGCTTTGTAAAATTTGAAAGTAGAATAGCCCAATGCAAGCCAGATGGGATTAGATTCTTGGTAACTAAAATGACCTACAAAGTGTGAACCTTTTTTATTTTTCACTTTCTTTTCAGATACCTGCATTAGACAGGTCCTTTGTAAACTTATAATGAAGTACATTTATCACTTTCTAACGTTATATTGGAGAAACGCGATGGAAAATTGAAACAGTCAAAGTTGGTGCCACGCAATTGTCCACAAAATATTCAGCAAAACTATTAAAAATGTTATCCTAAAAATCTGAGTGAGCACAAAGCGTTTAAGATTCACATTTAGGGACACAAACACACAGGTTCTCTATAATTAAATTCTTCAAGCTTGTTGAGCTAAGAACATTTAAGAATAGATATGTACAATAGATACAATTTTCCACGACACAAGTGCATACAAATTTATCTTACAACGCCCTTTAGCTGCAGAATAATTTCAAAGATTTGGCATTAACTTCTGTAAACTCACATGCATATAGTAATTATTCTACGCCATTCTAAAGACGTTTCTCTCCTAAATACTGTTTGTAAAGTGTCATCGCTTTCCAGGCCTGTGTGTCAGCGACTAGATGAAAGTTTATAGAATATTATGCTCAAACCTCTTACAGGAATAAACTCTGAAATTTCGTACCAAGCGCCAATAGCTCAGATGGTAGAGCTTTGGTTTAGCAATCGAAAGGTTCTGGAAGCCATTGCAACAGCCAATCATCTTGACTGAGGATTTTCCTCAGTCATATGAAGCAAATTTCAGGATAGTACCTACAAACTACAACCTGGCAGACTACCTCCCGTACTAAACCTGAGACGCTTGAAGGTTATAAATAGATTCAATTTAATTCTGAAATTCCGTATGAATATAAACTAGCACAAATTATTGCAGTTAAATAAAACAATCTACATTTGCCTCAGAGAGTTTACTCCGTTTCCAACGAATAAACACACGCTGACAAGGTGATGGCGTGCGTCTTAGAAACAGCAATACTTTGTAATAATAATCGTCAGTAGAAATTCTAGAAGGACCAAGTATTTTGCCCCGAATTTTCCAATATGTATGATCAGTGGGTAATTGAAAAACTTATAACATTCTTTGCTACTGAGTTTCGTAAAACAATACTTGCTTTTTGGAGCTCATTTGCTACGTAATAGTGCAAACGAGAATGCATATTTATATATTTTTTGTTCTCTAAGGTGTACAGCAATGTTTATAGAAAACAACTTCAAAATAACTGTTCATGCACGTACGTAACGAGAAAATATATTATTTTCATGTTTGTATTTTGGGAAGAAGCAAACATATATTTTGAATTCCAAAAGAAAACGTATTGGATAAACATGTTGATCGTGACGAGTCTAAGTCAAATCTACTCAAATGGCCCATACGAAATAAAGTTTAACAAATCTGTTCTTCACAACTAACTATTACTATTGCAATTATAACTATTCTTATTACTTCAATTACTACTGTGTTGTAAGCGCCTATAAAATTCAATTTATATTATCTAACTACTACTACTATTGCTGCTAATACAGCAACAACAACTACTACAACCATTGCTCTTATACACATTTTGTATTATTACTACTTTTAGTATTACTACAACTACTATTACTTCTACTACTTTTATTATGCTTTAAATCTAAATGTTTCTGGTTTTCAACAATCCAAATTTGAACTTAACAATTCTAAACTAATTATTTAATCTTCACTGTTGATAGAAATTAAAAATTGTAACAATTTATTTATTGCGTTGTTATTAACAATAAATTGAATATCTGTTGGGGGAGCATAAGAGGATATTTGCAAGTTTTGTATTTTTCATAAAAATTTTAACGTGGGAACGAATCTTCACGCCAAGTGTCAGCTTCCTAGGATATGGAAGTGCTCTTAAGTCTCATAGATAGATAGACAGACACAGAAATTGGCTCGATGAAAATGATAATTCACATTTAAGAAGAGACAGCAATTTGGCTCTCTTTGGACGATTAATGTTAAGTTCTGACAGATTTCTTTCAAGCTTCGGGAGGCTTTCAAAGAGAAGTAATACCAGAGGAAGAAGAGAGAGTGGAAGACAACACTGCATCTGACACGTCTGCTTCTGAGGGCAAGTAAAAACCTGGAGTCCTGGGTCCTTCAAAAATAACTGTTAATAAAGATGATTCATTACAACACTACACAACAACAGTATGTTTAGTTTTCTACTATGTCTTTATACTCTGACGAAAAGAACCAAACGAGCCAGGGTGAATTTAGCAACGTACGAGAGAGAATGCGTATCTTCTGAGATACTTTAGTGATTGTGGTGTTTTTTTTATTTTGCTTTGCAAAAGCCATATGACACACTAATATGTCTATATACCCTGACCCAATATTTTTGTCCTGGTTTTTGTCTATCCGGATTTCTGTTTGACTTAAACTGTTTGGTTGGAACACAATGAGCGACGGAGACGACGTTGTAGAAACTGGAGAAGATTTAGCGATATTGTTTGAGAGTGAAGCATTTTTCTATTATTTTCGAGAATTCGTACTTCTGGAATTAGATCTGCCTTCGCAATCGCCACATCTAATTATGGATGCGCAGCTAATATCAAAATATATCCAATATGAAACCCTGACGAATGTATAGAAGACAGGAAACAACTCAACACACATGAACGATTGAGACGGGAGAATTGATCTTATGGAATGGAGAATAATCATGTTATCAACAGAGTTAACCTGGTTTGATTCAATAGATACATATTAATACTAATGCTTAACAAATGCTTCCTTACTTACTCTATAGCTTACGTATGTAACTCGCAAGTTCAGCGCCGAACTAACAAACGTTCTTCATAGGATCCTATCCTGACGATTATGAAGCCAGTTTTATAAAAATACACCTACTTCTGGAATATCCCTACTAACATTATACCCCCAACGTCGTCTCAATCTTCCAAGCTGTCTCTCTCCCTACAGCTTACTAACCATGATGAAATATCATCTTCGTTTACTCCCCATCCAAGCTATATGGCCTGACTCCCCACCTTCGTCGTCGCGATTTTATTATTGTTACAACATCGGGTGTGTCGTACAGTCCATGATGCAATCCCCTGCATTCCCCAGTCATCTCGTCCCGTTTCGGCCCCTATGTCTTTCTCAATACCTTGCATTCAAACACTCATAATTTATGTTCGTTTACTAGGGTCGCACTCCAACTTTCGCAACTGTAAAGTATTATTTGCGGCAGAATAACAGTTCTGTATATTTTCAATTTCAGCTTTCTTGATTTTGATTGACAAGTAAATGTGAAAATGTTTTGCTCTTATTATAGGAACACGGTGGTAAATTGAATAGAATTATATTGCAAATTTCTACGAATCTATTTCGTAAGATGATAATTATCAGTATCGTTGTGAGACACAAGTCAATGGTACTATCAGATCTGTCGAATTCAGAGATGGAAAATGTATGGGTGTGGTATTATTTAATTAGTGTAACTGCGTTAAGTAATGCAACGTATTGCAGTTTATATGCTCCGAAAGGATAATTCCTTTTTGAAAAATCTTCTCCTTTGATTCAAGGTTTATGGACTCTATCACACATTTCTTGAAAGTTGTATTTTTAAAGCATTCTAAATGTACAAAGTTAAAAATATAATAAAAACAATTAGTTCGTAAATGAGCATAACTACACTGTACAGAATAAAAGTTATGTTTGCTTATTTATTCTAATTTCAGGTTTCATTACTTCTACCACAAAACTGTGTAGGATATTCTTTCTTTCAACCTATACGTTTGTTTTAATATATATTTATCTGGTTCTTGTGACAAATTCGGAATCATAATTTATCATGTATGTAAGTATGGCAGAATTTGATATATGCGCAAATAATTTGTGCATTTAATGTTTCCATCTTTCAGGATAAATTACAATGAGAGGAAAGAGTCTTTTGGACAAGATTTTTTATTGTTTTGATGCAGTTCTCGTGAATTAGCTCACAAAGTTGAAAGTTTGGATTTAAACTATGTTGAAAAATTTAATTTATACTGTGTTGTAATTTTCCGTATGTGATATGTTGGAACCTTTCATGCAGTTTGATTAAATTCTAATATTCAAATTTTTCTGATTTGGAAATAATGCTTTCTAAACACATTTTCTCTTACGTTACATAATTCAAATTTGTTGTGTTTTTTTATACTTACTTACGTATTCATTAAGTATGTGCAATTAGATTAACTTTCTGTACGTTGCTTAATATATTACTAGAGTTTACCTACACGATATTAGGTTATATTAAATAAACTTGTTTATATATTTAACACGTTTTCCTTATTTTTAATAAAATAGTTGAGAACTTTGTTCTTTAATTTTGTTAGAATAGTCGATTTTTTTTG
>JAGDQP010020353.1:0-33416 GCA_022664845.1 Lepisma saccharinum | reverse complement strand
ATATACACATGTTACTCAATGTATATCCTCCACCCGCTGTGACACTTTTAGCCCACCGTTCTTTCCATGCCGTAAGCGCACTTTGGTAAATAGGCCAGTCGAATTAGGATTCTCGTATATGGTGCTCGTGGACATAATTAGTAATGAATTTTTCTCTTCACAGGATTGTTGTATTATTGGTCCTAATCAACATACTAAAAGTCCTGAATGATCCGTCTTGTGCTAACTCCGCCGTCTTGGAAAATGGCGGACGATCACACATCTTCATTCGGTTTTCGGCTAATTGCTCAAAAACGATTAATTTTAGAAAGAAAATGAACTAGACCATTTTGAAAGAGCAGAAAATTTCCTATTAGATAGAGCTTTTACATTTCTCTCAAAAGTTAAAGGTAAATTTATTCTCTAAAAAATATGGCCACTTTTCGGATTATGAAATTATCAATTTGCTAAAAATTGTCACTTTTGCAGGATTATTTAAATGTTTTGGGGATTAATTGATCATTATTCAACTCTTAAAGTAAAGTCCGTATTTTTAGAGACCCGAAGGATCATCGCAGGCCACTAGGCGTTTTGGTAAGATGACGAGTGGTCAGCACATCGGCTGTCCTCGCCGCTTTCTTGTGGCTTTTTTGATCACAGTTTGTTACTGATTTGAATACAACGTATAATTTATTATTTCTAGCATACATTGGTAAAGAATGACTTTAGGGAGGAAGGTAGATATTGTTGATATCAACGTAGATAATGTGGATGGTCATAATATATTTCATTACATGGGAGGATTTAAGTGCGTCACGACTTCAACAGCTGTGAAGAAATGTTCATCCATGGTGAGGTCAAAATCTACATTATCATTAGAAATCCTGGAATCTATTCAAAGTATAACAATAAAGAATTTTCACAGGGATATAGACGAGGGCTTACGAGCAGTGGTCGTGTAAGATATACACGCTTTTCATCCAACTGAATCAGATAATCCGATGACTGATTGTAGTGACGTGCTTTGGATGTGTGGTAAGTGACTAAATACTCCCGAGCTGCCATCTTGGAGTGGTTTTATGGCGAAGATAACGGAACATATACCTTATGAAGTTACCAAAGTGCAATTTCTACCATTTGTGCATATGCCAGTAAGCAATTACGAAACCATAAACAGTGTTCTTCACTACGCTTCCAAAGTATCCCAAGAAACAAAGCAAAAACATTGTCTTGTGACGTTCGATCAGCCACTATACGCAAAAGCATGTGATACCGTAGCTTCCTCTTCGGATTTATCTAACATCACGGTGCGACTTGGAGGTTTCCATATGTTAATGTCTTTCATGGGCGCCATCGGACACATCATGTCACGCAGCGGTTTGAAGGAGTTATGGGCCACTGTTTATGTTACAAATTCAATTGATAAAATGATGTCTGGTCACCACTACGCAAGGGCTGTTCGAGCTCATTTGTTAACACAAAGAGCATTGGCACATACTTTGCTGAACAGAATAGACATTCCCGATGAGATGAAAGTAGAAATATCAAACATTGCCAAAGAAGCTATCAATGGATTAGGTACTTACGAATCCATTAATGGCTCTGCAGTAGTTAAGGATCTTTTAAACAAATTTCAAGATTGCCTTACATCGACAGCTGAAAAAGGACCAACTGCAAAACTTTGGATACAATACTTCCATATGGTGACTATTCTAAAGAACTTCATAAAGGCAGAAAGAATGAGTGATTGGGAGCTACACTTGATATGTGTGAAACAAATGATGCCGTTCTTCCACGCTGCTGGCCACTTAGCATATGCCAAATCTTGTCAAATGTACTTTCAACATATGAGCATTCTACATACAAAGTTAGCCAAAGCGGAGATGGAAGCATTCATGAGAAGTTTTGCAGTCAGAAGAACAGACAAATTGTGGGCTGGGCTATGGACCGATATGACTATTGAACAGACACTTATGAGAACCATGAAAACTATTGGAGGTCTGAGTCGAGGAAGAGGAGTGTCAGAAAGTGTGTCAAAGTGGATACAAGGCTCGCCAGTATCATCTGAGGTCGCTGAAAGCTTCGAGGAATTTTGCAATGTGAGGCCGTTCACAGTGAGCTAACATGTTGATCTCGGAAAAACGAGAATGGAAAAGGATGATCAAGATACGAAGATATTTGTGAGCTGGGTTGAAATATACTGTCCATTTGTGGAACGCAAGGAATTATTATCCTTATCGACAGGTGTCATTGCAGATGACACCATCAAGTGTGGAAATAGGAAAAGCTATAACGAAAAGCTTAGTAGGTCAGAACTTCCAGAACTTGAAATTAAAAAGGAAAGACAAAGTGATTCCATTAAGCTCAATGTACCATAATACTGTAAGACTTTATGAAAAAGTTGTGCCTGTAAATACGAATTTGCTGTTCCAAAGAATCATAAAACAGTTCACGACGACAACCAACTGAAGAACTGTTTTAAATATTAACTTTCCTCCTTACCACAATCCCTATTTGATGAACGAGGAATGAGAAAATGTGTCAAATCAAGCCTCGTTTCATGTTTTGTCACAATGGATCCACAGACCACAATGTATCCACACCCTAACGAATGTAAATTTGTTGATTATGGTGGTTTTATACTTCACCGTGTGCAATGGCCTCGTCAAGGTACATTTCAAGACATTCTTTCTATTTACATTGCTTACCTCAAAAATCATTATGGTCTGAACTGCACTGTGGTGTTTGATGCATATGGTGAAACTACCAAGAACACAAAAAGTGCTGAAAGAGCTCGGAGATAAGCCAGAAAAAGATACGCAGACTACAAGGTAAAGAAGGACACCCAAGTAACAGTTTCACAAGAAATGTTCCTTTCTAACGAAAGAAACAAGTCCAAACTCATAGGTTTACTTACAGAATTACAAAATCATTCCATCAACGCCTTGCAAGCTAAAGACGATGCTGACACACTCATTGTAAACACAGCCATAAACGTGGCAAAATCACAACGAACTGCAATTGTTGGTGAGGACATTGATTTATTAGTTCTTTTAATTTCCTTAACTACAGATGGGAACGATGTAATCTTCGTAAAGCCAGGAAAAGGAAAGGTACCCACTAAAATGAACTCTGCCACGCAACTGAAGGAGAAGCACCCTAACCTCAAAGAACACTTTCTGTTCGCTCATGCGGTAAGTGGTTCTGACACGGCTTCAGCCTTCTTTCACAAAGGAAAGACGAAGACAATTGCACTACTTAACAAGAGAGAAGACATTCGAGATTCTGTAAGTATCTTCAATAATCCTGATGCTACCAAGAATGAGATTTGTGAAGCAGGAGAAATGTTCGTCCTTGGATTATACGGAGCTGACAAATCAGATAAATGTCTTGATGACTAGAGGTATAAATGTTTTAACATAGAAATAGCAAAAGTAGTTAGGCCTCTCTCTCTCTCTCTCTTTCTCTCTCTCTCTCACACACAGTATATATCATAATTAGCGCACAGCGTGGGGTCAGATCTACTGCATCTAGTGGATAATTCTGTACCTATCAAATGGTGTTCTTGAAGCTCATTCCTACTCATTGTAAAATGCATCTTAAAGGAGAAATTATAACTGAAGATTTAGGTGACGCTGGTCATGATATATAATTTTATCCCTTATTTGCACATATAAACTAAGATTTTAATGTGTAGCCTAACAATTTAAAGGGATTGGTCCCACTTACCGGCCGCGAGCCTGTATATAATTTTGTTTACCATTTGCAACTATTGCAATGATCGTATTCATCTTCACACATTAATCCTGGTAATCTTACATCATGAGGAGTCTGCGAGACAGTTCTTCATAAGGGGTCCGGGTGAGTAGAAATTTGAGAAACATTTATCGTTTTCACTGTTGGAAACCTGAAATAACGTTTAGTTTTCTCAAATGGTACTAAAACGGTTTAGTAGATACTTGGTGATAATCTGGTAAAGTAACACAACCTACGTGAAGCACAGAACGCAATGTTACAAACTTTACATTTTATGCCAGATTTAGAATTGAAAATGTTTGTTCTACAAGTATAACATGATATGATGTACACAGTTTGCAATGTTACATTCTGTGCTTCATACATATTGTTTATCATTCAATCTGCAAGTATTCAGTAAAGCGACGTTTTCACCATTTGAAGAAGCAACTGATAAACCGATGGTATCACATTTTAATGCCTCATACGGGTGATTAGGGGAAAGAGAAAATCATTTTACAAAATCGCTAGACATATATCGCTAGAAAGCTTAGGTTATTGACTCTCTTTAGCTGTAAATGATTTGTAATTACTGTTGTTCTGGAACTATTTTCTTAAAACACTCTTAATTCCCAGAGATAGGGGGAAATGGGAACACCTCTTCTATTCTCAATGGATGGACCTTTCAACTAATATTGGCTAGAGATAAACTTAGCCCTATCTCTTAGATTTTCATTGATACCAATGTTTTGAAATCAGTATAAAACTAAGAAATGTATACACAATCAAAAGCAAATATATTGCGTGTTTTGCAAATATTACACAAAGGCGCATTGCGAATAAATTTAATATTAATAAAAACAGAAAGCGTAGCTGCTCAAAAAAACACAAAAAGTAGATCTTAAGAAAGAAACTCCTGTCTTGATTGATAAGGTTAATGCACTGTACAAACGTTCATTCTTACAAATCGTATGTTAACACACTTCTAACTTAACCAGATGGAAACTCGAAAAGTTAACTGAAATTTAAGGAACAAAATGCTTAAGTTACAGTACGTAAACTTTGTAATTTTATTTTTTTTGTGCGCCAGTCTAGTAACTTTGGACTTCGGTCCGTCACAATTTGCCCTTTAGCCATTAAAATCTACACCCATGCCCCTGTCGGGACTCGAACCCGAGATCTTCGAGGCGTTGGCCTACCGCCGTAGACCGCACAGTTACCCGGATAGCTTACAGTACGTGTTAAACATAATCTTCACCATGGTATGTTCAGTGTTAGCAACCAAAAATTTATTTTA
Organism: Lepisma saccharinum; assembly: GCA_022664845.1. Classification (NCBI taxonomy): domain Eukaryota; kingdom Metazoa; phylum Arthropoda; class Insecta; order Zygentoma; family Lepismatidae; genus Lepisma; species Lepisma saccharinum. The sequence continues at coordinate 28,405 of JAGDQP010020353.1, read as the reverse complement.
AGAGCTTCTAACGTTTTGTGTAGGATTTATGAATATCTTTGTTTAATACTAACGATAACTGCATAGTAGTCGAATATTTGCTGAATAACTAATATTCCTTTTTCTCCAATATTAAACATACCTACAAATAGATTACATTAACATGTATCCCTCTAATCTACCGCCTGTTCCTCATTCCTCCCAAAAGTAGTTCCTCTTTACCCCTGGAACTAAAAAAATAACTTTGCCTGTTCAGGAGCCACCACCCAGAGAATTTGAGCAGCATCTCTTGTTCAGCTTAAACGACACTCTCTAGGAGTTAAGTTTTATGTCGGCTGAATGATTGCTTTAAATTCTACAGAGGGTCAAACAAGACAATACAAAATCTGAAAACATGCTTCGTTTCATAGACTTTCGGAAGAAGTGTTGCTTTGTTCATACGGCATAAGATTTTCAGCTAACTGAAAGTGTTCTTTTGAGATCTGCAACATAGTCACGGCATTTTCTTTCTCCGATATATGTTGAGTGAGTGGAAGTCAGAGTTACCATTTATCCCTTGGTTTTGTTTACAACAGTCTCTTTTTTAAAAATCAACTCCGAAAAACTAAATTTTCTTTTATTGAATTGTTAATAATATTCATAATTGAGAAATATTAATTTTATTCATCTTAATGAAAGGTCGATTTTAGGTTGGCGGTTGGCACCCCTGTACCTCGAAAACTAAGTCATTTTCCATAAAAGTCCATATAAAACCTTTTGTTGCTGTTTTGTTCTGAAGTATTACGACTTTTGGCAATTACGGACCAGACGGGATACGGGTGAGGAGAGCATAGTAAAGAAGTTATCTATGATCTATTTTTGAAGGTGCCATCCCGATAGTAGTCTAGTGTGTCTGAGGAGAAACTCTAAAATACCTGTGAGAAAGACAGCTGCTGGAAAATTACCTGATCAAAAGAATGAAAGCAGATCATGTAATTCCTGTTTCTATGCAACTCTGTACAACACAGCTGCCGCGCGGGATTGCTTACACTTAAGGCTACAAATAATGCCAAGGAATTCCTTGGAGTTACTGATTCATTAATAACTAATAATTAATATATGAACTTATTATTAAAAAAAAACAATTGACCCGCAAACCAAAAATGTCATTATCTTTCATTTCATTGCCATAAGAGTTGTACCTATTTTTTAAGAAAAGATAAGATAAAATTGATAGTATGGGCGGTAACACTATTTACTTATTTTGTGTCTGTAGGATCTGTCACAAGGTACTCTTAAGTAATCGATGTTAGTTTGATGGCAAAGTAACCAAAATTTAGTGTCGTGCTATTTTGTGAATATAAAATGTATTAAATTAGGCATTACATTACCTTCACTGTTCCACCCTAAAGTCCAAACATATGTGGAAAACGCATGTAGTCCCTTAGTTTATTGAATTCATAGGCCTATGTATTTTTGTTGGAAAGAGACACTTTGCTACATGGCAACATCCTATTGTTACATTTGAATTTTTTTGTAAGAATTAATTATTTCGATTGTTACGTTCTGACTATATATAATTTTCCTTCTAAAATTTTGATTTTCAATGAATCTATCTGATTAGTGTTTTTTTAAGTCTTGGAGATTAAGATATTTCTAATAAGGGACTGTGCTAAACAGAACAGAGGATCAAAACTGAATCAGCATTTATAACAATCATCTAGAAATTGGTATCCACACAGAACACCACAAAGATTTTGTTTTCTAAAACTGTTTAAAGAATGATTGATAAGGATTCACATTGTTTAATGAAACTGACACGTCCATTTCACAAGACCCTAGGTTTTCACCAAACGTCTGTGAGTCATTGCTATATTTATAGGAAGCTTTTCTGTTAAATAAGGAAATTTAAGTTTTAAAAATTAAATTTGGATTATTTCGCCCAGGCAACTTCAGAGTCTCTCTTCACGTTTGGATCATCTGATTAATTATATATTATATAAAGGAAAACAAAATAACATTAAATTAATTTCTATTTATGAACTATACAAGCGGCTTCTGTTTATGCTCGCCACAAATCTCAGTCATGATCTCCCTCAACGAGCATTCTTCTGGGAGATAGAATGGAAACTAACCAAGCCCTTAGCCTGAATAGAATACCAACATTTGACTTCTGAAATTGAGGAAAATCACTAAGGACCTTAGTCAGGATAGCAGGATGCAAGGATAAAAACTGGTATCTCCTCAATTTCGATCAAAGAACAGCGATGTTCAAAATCGGGAATTTATGTGCATTCATTTTGGAGTCAAGTGGACACTACTGCCGTTCCTACTAGCGTTTATTTTTTACTTATCATCAAGCGCTGAGTCATTGAAGGTGAGGATGGATGGAAATTGTGATTAAACTGCACCTTGACGGGTCCGTGCGGAAGTTAAATTCAACTAGAATAGAGGATGACTTAGTAATAATTGCTATCACATTGCAGAAAGCATGAATCCGATCCTGGGTCAGACCGATTTTAATACTATGTTTTGTGTCTTAAACAAATATTCAGTTAGGTAAAGTAATAAGTAATTAGTAATAAACAATTACTGTGCAGTCGTCGATGTTCAAAATAAAGAAAAACCTTAATACTTTCAATAACGAAACATGGGATACTAGAATCTCACCGTTAGATAAACAGATCAATTACAATAATTATTCAGTCCGATCTTTACTTCCGGCGTTAGGTAAGGATATAACTATTAATCTGTTAGAAAACCATAATTTAGTTTTTACAATCATTACTTCAACAACCACTGTAAGCATCTTTAAATCAATATATGACATTACAAAAGATTTAAACAGAAGGTCCTTCAGCTTTCAGTACTACAGAGTGATAGAAAAGTCACGCAATACATGTAATATTTGTTTACTATTGTGTTGAAGGTGACGTGGTGATAGTTAAAGCAGGAAGCAGTGTAGAGGTCCACAGTATGATGGTGTACTAATTTGAGGAACGGATTTTAATTTTGGAACAGTACATACGGAGTTTGAGTTACGGAACCACCGCGGCATGCTTCGCAGAGGCGTATCCTGAGAAGACACCTGCGAATAAATCAACAATTAAACATTCGTATGTATAAGTTCACGAGAACAGGAAGTGTTGTTGATGCACCCCGAAGAGGTGGACCGAAAGTTCTCACAGAAAAACAAAGTAAAGGATATCAGTGCAGCAAAAGTCCGCATAAGTCCCTGTACAGGTTATCTGGCCAGAGTGGTGTGTCTTATGGGTACGAAAAGCGATGAAAATGTTTCCGTACAAAATAAGAGTTGTGCAGGAGTAATGTAGTGAAGCGTGTAACGTACTGTCGTTGACTTAAGGAACACGTGACGCCTGATGGGGAGAAGTTGGATGACTTGTATTGGTTTAACGAGCCATTGTTTCACCTCGACAGGTACGTGAATTCACAAAATTCCCGTTATTTGTCGACTGACAATCCTCATGCACTGTATGAGTTTCGCCTTCACGCCCAAAAGTTCGGCGTGTGGTGTCCCATGTCTCGAAAGATAATTTTTATTCTCTTTTTCGAAACAACAATAAACAGTGAACGGTATCTTCGGCTTGTCACACAATTCTTTGACTCTCTGACTGATGAGAAAAAGGAAAGAACATGGTTTCAGCAGGACTGCGCAACAGCCCATATCTTTCGTGTGAGCATGGACTATATTGAATCTGCGTTACCTGGGCATATCATTACAAACCCACTATAGCCGTCCCGGTCTCCGGATCTCACTCCACCGGACTTTCATTGCATAATGAAATAATTCAAGTTGTACACATAACAACAACAACAACAAAAAAAAACTTTACAAACCCAAACACGTAGAACAAAACAGTCATCATAATAGTTTCCGCAAGATGGAGACAAAAAATGTACAAACCCAATCACATAGACAAAGACGTTAATATAATTTTCCCAAGATAAAATTATATAATAATAATACTAATAATTATTTTTCCTTTGTATAAAGCAGAACAAAACATTAATATAATTACCACTAAATAAAGTTTCAGTTAATATAATAAATCACAGCCATATTCAATCCACTACTATATGAGGCCTCTCCCCGAAGGGAGGAGTTGGTCTACTGCTCCCAAGCTGACCAGACGGGTTGGGAGAGGAGAGCCGAAGCTCTCACTGTGATCGCCACTGCCTTTTATTCACAGAAGCTCCCCCAATTGTCCTCACGATGCTGGGTCAACACCGAAATATTTGAGCCCCCATCGGGAATCGAACCCGGGACCGCTCGCATTGAAGTCGAGCGCGCTACCAACTAGGTTACGCAGTATATTGACATATATATTGAATCAGTCTAGAGCGTATGCCTGTTTTTGCCCTATTGGTGATATCTATTTCGTTATCTGTTTCCAAGTACTTATTATAAGCAGTACAAGTTCGCCATATTGGTTACTTTAACATAAAATTTGTTCTGGCCTTGTGACAGAAGAAAAACTCATTGTTTCGCATACGAGTTCTAAGTGATTGAACATTTATGCAAATAGCTGCGGTTAAGTCATTATTAAACAACTTCATTATTAAATATTTTAGAAAGAAATACAATATCATTAATCATTCTTCTTTCCTCCAAGGTCAGAAGATCAAAGTTGACTGCCAGTAGCGACGATAAATCAAATTTTGGATAAAAACCTGTTTGTTTGTACGCTAAGAATCTAAATAAAATTGATTGAATTACCTCAATGGTCCTAGAATATTTACTGCATTGTGGATTCCATATTACAGATGCGTATTCAAATTTAGATCTGACATAATTAAAATACAGAAATTTAAGAACCTGCGGATTATTAAAATCCTTTCCTAATCTGACAATTAATCCTAAGTTCCTGTAGGCTTCATTTCTCATGGTCACAATATGCGTATTAAATGTTAGATGAGAATCAAATATTACACCCAGATCTTTTACTGAATTGGCACTGTTTATATGAACACCGTTAATTGCGTATGTGTAGTTATACTTATTTTTAAGCTTTGTGAAAGAGACAGTCTTGCATTTATTAACATTTATAACAAGATTGTTTTTTTCACACCACTTAGCAACATTGATTAAGTCACACCGAAGATTATCACAGTCTTCAATGGAGGATATTTCCAAATATAATTTTAGGTCATCAGCAAATAGCAGTTTTTTAGAGTTCATAATACAATGTGGTAAGTCATTAATTAATATAAGAAATAGAAGAGGTCCTAAATTTGAACCTTGGGGAACACCTGATCGAAATTCATATTGTTTTGAAATAAACTCTTTGTAAATAACAGATTGTTTACGATTTTTTAAGTATGAGGCAGTGGAAGTTAGCGAGAGTTCAGTAAAGTTAAAGTAACTGAGCTTACTTAACATGATATCATGATCTACGGTATCAAATGCTTTGGCCAGGTCAGTGTAGATAGCGTCAATTTGTGCACCTTTGTCTAAACCTGATGCTATATAGTCAGTAATTACAGCCAGATTTGATTCAGTTGACCTTTTAGTCAGAAAACCATGCTGAAATGGCGATATTGCACTTCGCACATGATTAATTATCCTGTTGTAAATGAGACTTTCAAACACTTTAGCAAAGGATGATAGTGAGATAAGTCTATAGCTGCTTACTTCATTTTTAGAATTAGATTTTGGAATTGGGCACACAACAGCTTCCTTCCATTTATCCGGAAATGTTGCAGTTTTAATTGATAAGTTAAAAATAAATTGCAGCGGAAGTTTAATTTAATTAAGAATTTCTCCGCAGCCTTTCACGAGATAAGGAGGTACGTGATCTGGTCCGAGAGATTCTTTTGGTTTCGATTTCTTTATGGCATCATCTACTTCTCTTAAAGTTACATTCAACAGATCAAATGAATCTATTGAATCACATTTGTTGTGTACATCGATTATTTCATATTTTGCAGACGTTTTTGGATATACTGATTTAAAGTGACTTGCAAAACAATTGGCAATCTCATCATTATGGTAGATTATTTGTCCATTGTATGTCATATGTGAAGGTGGAAGATGTGTTTTTTCTTCATAAATTCCCAAAAGTTACCTGAGTCATTTAGAATGCTATTTTCAGTATCAGTTAAGAACTCCTGGTAAGCTAAAGATATATCCTTTTTTACTTGTTTTCTTAATTTGACAAATTCTCTATAATGATAATGAGGGTTACCAACTGTTCTTTTCCATTTCTTATGATGATAAAATTTACGTTTAATATTTGCAACTATTTCTCTGGTAAACCAGCATGGATAAGAGTTAGTGACCGTTTTCATTACTGGAACATATTTATCAAGAGTATCATAAAGTATTGCATAGAACCTACTAAGAGCTTCATTAACATTACCAAAATTTTCTAAGCATCCCCAGTCAACTCCAGCTAGTTCCCTATAAAGCAATTCAAAATTGGCTCGCCTGAAATTATAGCTTCTAATATTGTTTTTGAAGGCTTGATATAAGATATTGTAATTAACAGCGCAGGATGATGAGGATCTTCTTTCACAATTGGGGAAGTTTCATGTTCAACTTTGACAATTTTAATGCTACTTAAAAACAAATCTAAAGTACGATCGTTCTTGTTCGTTATATTGTTATATGATTCTAACTCAAAATATGGCATAAAATTGATCAATTCTTGACATTTAACTGAGGCATTTCTGATGTTTAAGTTTGAACTCTATATTTTTGGTATGTTAAAGTCCTCCAGAAGGAAAAACTACTACCAGGTGGACAGTTGCTCTCAATACGCATGAAAAATTGTTCGTAGCGCTCAAGCGGTGAGTTAGGTTAAAAATAAACAACACACATATACATAGATAATAAACTACTTACAAACTTAACGAGAACGCAGTCAAGATCTTATTCTATGCTTTCCATTTGAAAAACATTGTATTTTCTTTGAATTGCTAGAATAACACCACCTCCCCAATATTTGCGACACAATTCTGTATTCCTGTCTTTCCTGAATATCATATAACGATCGTCAAAGAGTTCAGAGTCATAGTGAGAATCTGACAACCATGTTTCAACCAATGCTATTACATTATAATTACCTGCTAGAACATTACAATATATTTCTTTTGTTTTTGTCCCAGCACCATTGATATTTTGCAAAAGAGCATCTAAAGTAAAAGAACCTTTAAAAACATTTGCCTTCATTTTCTCTTTTGTTGTTTCCTCAGAAATGTCAGGTGCATTTGTCAACACGAGGCCACCTACCCCTCCTTCCCCTGAAGTTGAGAGTCCAGCAACCTTAAACTTTTCCTTGACAGGGTTCTAGGTTTATTTTTAGCGGAGTCCCTGAGAACACTTCTATTACTAACACCAGCACAATCACTGACACTAGCCAGAGGGCTGTCAGTTTTCTCCTGGCCGGACGCTATTACAGCTGGAGTGATCAAAACCGGGTTGTCTCTATTGATGGGCACATTATCTTTATTTTTTATTGTTGTCGAGCCGTCAGGCACTAAAGGATTGTTTCCTGTTTCGAAGTCCCATATACTGTATTTCCTCTTGTTTATCACTAAAATTTTGTATTGGAGATGAGCACTTAAACCTCTTCTTTTAGCCTCCATCATGTGTTCCTTCAGTCGATTTCTTTCGCTACGGACAGTACGGAAAAGTCCTCCTCTATGAATATGTTGGTACCATGTAATAAATGTTTATTTTTAAGAATTTCTACCCTCTTTTTCTTCTTCAATAGTTTACAAACTATCGGTCTTTTTCCTTTCTTGGCGTTTATCCTGTGTGCTCTTTGAATGTCGTCATTATCAATTCTCACTTTCAGTTTGTTTTCAAATAACTCGCGCATCTTGTCTTCAGTTTCAGCCCACGTTTCTTGACCGGTTTCCTCTAAACCATACACTACAACATTTTGCCTTCTTGATCTATTTTCCAGATCGTCCACCTTCTTCTCTAACCATTCGGTGCAGCTTTGAAGTTCACCAACATCTTTACACACGCTTTGAACTTGATTTACAACTGATTCAATCCGATTGCCTAACTTGTTCAACACTTCCCTTACTTCTTTAAGTTCACTCGTTATGGTCTCCTTCAAACTACGTATCTTTCACTAAGTAATTCATGTCAACCGCATCTGAACTAGGCCCCGGGCCCGGGTTGGGCTCTACACATGATATTAAAAGAATAGTTAATATCACAAAACCGTACGAAAACGTGGCTTTGTATGTAGAGGAATCACACATTGTTTCTGCTTTCTTACTTTTCACCGCATAGCACGAGAACATGCCTATTCTAACATGTCAAACCGTGAGAGAAACACCCATCTTCAACGTTACGCTTCACAGCACCCTGGAGACTCAACTTGAGCCAAATGTTGTCTAAAGAACTTAAATAATATTACAAAATTCTTCAGGAACAGTGTTTTGATATGGCGGAACTGTGTGGGGGTGGAATAGGATAGAATAAATAGGAGAGAAAGATGCGTAAGCAAAAGCATTTCTGTTAATGCATTATTTCGTTAAATTTAAATTTTAGCTTATTCTTAGTTTTGTTTTTACTTTCACTCCTTGATCTATTTATGTATATTACTTAAATTTTGTGATTTTTACAAAGGTTAGATGACACAGCAGACTTTGGCTGAACCTATCAAACTTAAGAGTGAGTGTTTATTATTATTATTATTATTATTATTATTATTATTATTATTATTATTATCATCGGGAATGATATAACTGATTAGGGCTGCCACCTTTTAAAGAGTACATCACGGGACACTCACCAAATAAACGGGATAACCCAAAAATACGATACAAATCTGAAGAACCAGAAATGAAAGTAAATAGTTTGTTCCTGTACTGCATAGAATAGAATAGAAGTTTATTCGTCTGTGTAGTACATACAGATCACGACCCGTGATACACAAGACTATATACATAGGACATGATATAATAATTTTACAAAGTGTAAAATTTACATCACTATAAACTATAACGAAATGAGTCATCACTCAAAAAAATCGTTGACATCATAATAACCCTTATATATCACCATTCTGAAAAGGTCAGATTTAAATATAGTAATATTTTCAATGCTCTTGAGGTAATTTGGTCGTTCCTTGTATAATACTATCTTGTACACGAAGAATAAACACTAGAATGGGTAGTTGTGAAATGTTGTCTTTCTGGGAAAATGTTTCTAGTTTACCTTCTATGACAATGGTGAATATTTGTCCTACAAGTTAACAAGCGATTATTTTTCTTTGTAAATATTACACTCTTATAAATATATAGGCCTAGGCATGGAACTTCAAAAATAAATTGAGACTTAATCACATTTTTACGTGATGACGTGAGGCTCTTGTTAAAAATGAATTCTGACAGTTTTCTTTTGTATACGAAAAGTATTTACCCTAACGTGTCAGGCATCCCAAAATGTTTTTCCGAAGCAAATAAGAGAAAAGAACTTTACATAATATAATGAGAGCAGAGTTTGTCTAGAGACTGTATCTGGTAATCTATTTATGATGAAGCAGACAGCTATTCAATTATTTATTAATTACATTTCAACTTTCAGTTTATTTATTTAAATTTAGAAGTGTAATCCAGACTTAAAGAATTTACTATTATGGGTGAACAAAATATAATGAATCACATATTAGATTTAAATTGATAGCTTGAGTTTTGTTTAGATTAATCTTAATACCCAACGGGATGCCGAATACCTTCAAATAGTGAAAAATACATCGAAAATCCTTATTTGAATTAACAAATTATGTGTTGTCATCAGCATAATTTAATATACGAAGAGGGTTATTCAGCACCTTAATGTCCTCTATAGATTGATATATGGCCTTAAGCAATGGCATCACAGCGATCGAAAACATGATAGACGCGATACAACATCCTTTGAGTGAGGCCACGATTTAGTTTTATTTTGTAACCTACCGAGCCATTTATTGATAGTTTAACATAGCGGTTATTATATATCCATCGAATTAGAGATTATTATATTTTTTTTTTTGGAAAATGCGAAGCTTTCATAAGATAAAAAAATATAACTGCGAGAACCGGAATCGTGGGCGTTATAAAACCAGTCTTAAGTAATAGAAAAGGAATTATTTCCTCTCCTTTTGAAACAAACTGTCACGTATTCAAGATAGTAACACTATATAGGTTAGTCCCGCTTACACCACTTTGACAACAATGTAGTATAGATTTCAATACAGGTCATAATCTATTTTCTATACATTTAAGGAACAATTTACAGTCTATGTTTTGTATATGGATCAGCCGTAAATTATCGATTGACGACATTTTAATACCCTTTTGTAACAATAAGCCTATAGCAGTAAAGAAATCTCCCACTACTTCAGGGGATTCACAAAAGGAATTAAATAATGTAACCATATCAGCCGCTACTCTCTCTCTCTCTTTAAAACGTACCGAACACTTGGCCCCTAAGCCATCCCAACCAGTTGATGCTGATGAATGTAAGTGATAATAGCAACCTTAATTTCTTCCACTGTAAAAGGTTGGATTAACTTTATTGTTTATTCTCATTTATTGTATCCAAACTATCTAAATTAAATGCCTTTAGTATATCATACAGTGCGTATTCAAATTTTTGCTGAATTATATTTTATATTGATTAGTTATTCCTTCATATACCTCGTTACCACGGAAAATGGTTCCTTCTGCATTTTGAAACTCGTTTATGAAACGTTGATTGATTTTTTGTTTATCAATAATCACTTGTGCTGGAATTACTTTCTCAGTTAAACAACATTTTTCTAATTTAAGACGTTTTTTAATACCATATTGTTTCTGTAAAAATAAATTGTTAATTTTACTCTGATAACCATTTCCTGTTTTCCATAGAACGTTTGCTATATTCTGTAAATAATTCTTGATATAAATTAATTAGTTTAATTTTATCCTTAAAACAATCTTTCGAAAAACACTTATATTCATAGTAATACTTTTTTCTTCTTTACCCACATTTAAGAAGCATTTCTCCCCATAGATCCTACATTTATATTCTTTGTTCCATACACCTATAATTAATTGAGAAAATCTCTCAAGCTCTAGTAACTACTCATTGAGATTCCACGAGTATGATTCATCCAAGTTTAAATTTAACTCCCATTTTAGATCACTATACAGCAATAAGTGGTCTGAAAAAGCGAGACGTTTTACTTGTATTCGCTTGAAAGAGCTTATCAAGTGAGGATTACCAAATAAATAATCGAGTTTATTTTGGTAGGAGCTTATCATGAAAGTTATTAGGGAAGTGTGGAGGTGCAAACTTTCCCATACCTCACATAACTTTAAAGTTTCTATTACCCGTTAAATGATTCGCTACAATTATAATTTGATTATTGTTCATTTACTTCGTAAATTGGATTAAAATCACCTAATAAAATAAAACTTTGTTTACCAATTACTTGCATTACACCTACGAATTCATTTCTAAACATATATCCCTTTTTTGTCATCTCTGAACCACTGAAAAAATATACATTTATCATAATAATGCCTTCAATTTTAACAGCATTCTTCCCCAAGTTCATACGTTTTATATCTTGGCGAATAAGAAATGACAATCCTGTATCTACATCGTAATGTTTCATATAATTATAATTACGCACATTAATATTATGGAATGCTATTTCCTGACAGGCCGCAATATGAATATGTAATTCTTTTAGACTTGTATCTAATATTTTAGATTTACATGCACTAAAACTATGACACACATTAAAAGTTGCGATCTTGATATCGTTAACTTGATATGTTATAGAATAATACCGATGAAAGTTTTTGGTCCACATTTGATAAGATACAGGTTAAAACCCCGGTTATAACTATAAACAATATATTTATCACTGCCATCGTTCTTTTTGCTTGATATGCACAACGATGTTTGAGATATTTGAACGTTATTAATTCTAAATGCACAGCGATTTTCCTTTAAAGAACACTTCACAAGAAAAGTTAGTCACTATTGCCAGAATTCAATAGACATTTGTTGCTTGTGTCTGCTTGTAGTTGTTTTTGACGTTTTTTATATACTGGATTGAGAAATAGTACTCACCTCAGTTTAGCGTTTACGAGATGTATACACTGTACCTTCAATGCTGTTCGGTTCCTCTTCCTCTGAGGAGAGAGACATCAAGTTTTCTTCTTCATTTAACTTTACCGCGCTTGCTTCTTTTTGTTCGGATTGCACAAAATCATTTGGCTCTATAATTACTTCCACTTGTTTTGCTGGTGAGCCTAATTGATTACTTTCCCTTGTAATCGAGCTCGCACTTTCAACATCGCTCAATACAGAATCATGTACACACTCTACATTTTCGATTGTTTCACTATCGGTATTGCAAACATTTCGCTATAGAAAACTTATTTCAAAGGGAAAAAACACAGAATTCACAAGGTGATCAAACACCCAATATTACTTTTGTAAGCACTGGTAGTTCTTAATTTAAAAGTTATTGTCAGAGGCAGGTCAAACAGAGCGGTACAATAATTATTACCACCTTTTGTTAGTGAAGTCTAAAAGCAATGACACGTTTGACTTATTTAGGTCACTTAAGAATACCTAATAGTAATACACAGTATTAGGTTAATTAGTAAAGTGGATGTAGTTACATAATACATGCTCTACGAGCATTGACTGCATAGATCACGCATTAAGACGACTACAGAAAACTTTACGGCTGCCGTTAGCGTACAGTAGACACACAGATTTGGAATGAAATTCTACATGTAGATAGAATTTACTCCTGTAGTACACAAAATAAGTTGTTTACGTGTACATATTGTTTCAAACATCCAAACAAGTAGGTAGTGCATGACGTGGGAAACTAAAATTCAAACGCGAAGAATTACACGAAATTTCTTGTATGGCCTTAATGAAAAGATTTGATTTTAAAACACATTTGAATGGCCGGGTACACACTTAAATGAAAAATGTTTTCAATATTTTGTTGATATATTTTTTTCGTTCACGGAATTGAGGAATAATCCTGGTCTATTTCAGTTTACAAAATTATCATCAGGTAAAGAGAAAATTTAGTATCAACCGAATTCCGGACTTCATTACTGGACGTACTCGCTAGTAGAAAAAAAAAATCAAATTTTAGGCTCCAGGATAATGTAATAAAATAGCACACCAAGTTTAGTCATATTGTTCCAAAAATATCTGGTAAGCTTTGTGTACAACAAGCGTACGTAATGTATGTAGGACAAACATTCGGGTGAAGGATTATCATGCGTTTATGTGGGTGAGTATTCAATGTTTATTTTGCACTTCAGTTTTACGAAGAATTGCTTTAACCCTAGCATTACCAAGGAAAGCGGGGGCTGCGAGGCCCACATTTTTGTTTTTATAATTTCCAGTTCGACAAAATATCTGAAAAAGAAATTTTATGGTCGGGCTTCAACCCTTTGGTAATATAACGTAATTGTTTTATTTTTTAATGTTCGTTTTGACCCAATTATTCCAATAATGTGTTGTGGGGCTCGGAACCCTTCCCCTTCCTTGATAATAGCATGGGGATATTCACAGAATACTCTAATTTGAAATTTGGAATGAAATGTGGTATGAGGTGCCTTCGTGTGTATACTATACTGTACTAAGATGCTATTGGTCTGATTGATTGCTTTTTAAAATAAAAACAGGTAAAAGAAATATGTCATAGTTACTAATATAATTAAAAGTTTGTCACGGACACAACTATATAGAAACAGTTGACAACACTGTACTTAGAAACATCGTAATAAAACAGAAGGAAACTATGTGATGTCTTAAGACACCCAAACTTCATATGAGACAGTAACAAATAATTTCTACGCGAAATAATTAAAATTTCTTCTGGGTCTCAGAACTACCACCCGCACCCCAACCTTTCTAATTGATGCCACTTAATAATACCTTGCTAATGTTAGAGTTAAAACTCTCGTTTTTGAACTTCAGTGATATAATATTGCGAAATTTTTGTACATATTTACCTCACAATATATCCTAGCCTGATACATTGAATCATTATATGAACATGCTTACTCACTTACACGCCAAACGCCTTCAATATTTGACAAAAAGTTGGTCTTCGAAACTTGGTTAAGTTAATAACATGGTAACAACCGAGACGATCCACGTTCAATCCCCGCTCTCGACAGCTTCAGTTCTTTTTATGGGTATCAAAACAGCTCTTCCTGATAGAGTCTAACTTGCAACTTCCCCTGTTGGATAATATTGTTGGATATTAAAAGTACAGGAAAGTGATCAAAACTTGACTCATTCTAGATACCGCAAACGGTTGTATAAACTAAAAGAAATATACTTCTTAGATTGTGTTACTCGAAGATTTACCGTAAGTAAATTGATTGCTCTTTTCTAATTTATTTCTTTAAGATTTCTCGTAGATTCTACCTTGATCTCCGATTAAATCGTTAACCATTGCATCATCATCTGGATATTGAATAGATCCTAAAATTCAAACCCTGCGTTGTTCGCTACAAGTCTTGCTTCTTTACATAAACAATTCAGTTTTGTTTCAAACACATTTCCGTGTCAATAAATTGCTTGTTAAAAGATTAAATAAATTGAAATAAGTAAGATTCTAATCTTAACAAAAAAAATAGAGTAACTAACTGATATCCACTGTTCATAAATACTAAACATAAAAAAGAATGTTTCTGCTCTCTGTATTAGTAACATCAATAACAATTGAAGTATCTAACATCGTCTTTCTAAAAAAACGCTTAAGAATTTGTCGTAGTAGGTAGCTTGTTGGACTCCAGGTAACTTCTAGTACCGGTACGTATATCTTCTATTCTTTGTTAGTCGACCGCTAGTATATCTTTGCTAACAGTCGATTTTTAAAAAAATCTTTTGGGTCTTATTAGCACTTTATTTACCAACCTCAATAGATTTTCTCTGTGAAGACCCTAAATATATTTTATATTATTTTCGCATATATACGAGGGCTGATCAACAAAGACTGAGACTGATTTTTTACACACGTGTTTATTACTCAAACTCTATGTTCACATGATCGTTTTCAAAGTACTCCCCTCCTGAGTGAATGCACTTTTTATAACGTTCCTGCCATTCCTGGAACACGTGATGCAGGCCATGTTTTGATATGTCCTTCAGAATCGCCTCACACTGCTTCAGAGTTCTCAAAGTGTGTACCGCGGAGCTTTGCCTTCAAAGATGGAAACAGAAAAAAAAATCGCACGGAGCGAGATCGGGACTGTAAGGTGGATGTGGTACACAAGTGATGTTGAATCTAGCTAAATATTCCAAGACTGGAAGTGCGACGTGAGGTCGTGCGTTGTCATGATGAAGTCTCCAACCATTTTCATGAAGTTCAGGTCGCTTCTTCACAATGTGCTTCCTCAGTGTGGTTAAAGTATGCCCCTGTAACAATAGTGTGAGGGGGAACTACATGCTGGTAAATCATTCCTCTACAATCAAAAAACGTGATTACCATAACCTTTCCTGCAGATGGAACAACTTTCGCCTTTTTTAATGTGAGAGAACCTGGTGATTTCCACACTGTGCTGGCTTGCTTTCCCTCTGGATCGTAGTGATGTAACCAAGTTTCATCTCCAGTGATAATTGACTGAAGAAACTCATCTCCTCCCTCAACAAAGGAACGCAGCACCTCACGGGAAGTCTCAACTCGCACAACCTTTTGTTTCGGAGTGAACAGTCGTCTCAAAAGTGTCTGCACACAATCCTGAGTTTACTATCAATATTTTATTAAAATTAATTCTACTCATTATTGAAGGACGAAACGTTCTTCGGTCTGTGAAAGTAAATTTCAGTTTTCATCTCCTGAAATTTGAATCATTGACGTAAAACGAAAAAGGCGGGAAAACCCACTTGGATTGAGCCTTAAATTAAACTTGCGTTTGTGATCATCTATTGTCATGTAAAGTTTTAACCTCTCAGAGAGAACTTTTCTGAGAGAAAAGAAAGGAGGAGGTAGCGATCAGGACATTTGTCAATTGTAACATGACAGCATTTGACCCGTTTATAACCGTGGAACATTCTGAATAACGTCAACCAAGATAAGTGGCTACAGGACACGAACCAGAGTCTTTTGTCAGCGTCTATCGGAAATCCGCGATTGAATTTTTGACTAATGATAGTAGAGAAATATTACTTCGAACTCCGATTGAATAAACATAAATCATATCTTAACACACACACTAGCGTGATCGATCCTACGACCCCTAGCACCAGAGATTAGCGTTCTACCAATTGAGCCACTGCGGTCCTCCTTTTACTTTGTATTACAAAGAAAGCTTCTAAATGAACACCTTCCTTTCTCAGCTAACAACAAGTAACAAGAAAGGAAGACCGATATGATTAAGAAGTGTAGAGCAAGTAGCAAGAGCAAGCAGTGATTCCGCCAGCCCCCCTCCTGTGGGTTTGTCACTCCTCTACATCCTTTAGAACTCCCCCAACTTTAACGGTTTTTTTTGTGGTCAATCCGGCCAATTTGGACTTCACACCCCTTAAACTGAAAATCCTGGCGGAAACCCTGAGAGCAAGATTACCTTACAACGGGCCTAGGCTAGTTATATCAATGAAGAAATGAGACATGTGTGACCTGGTATCTAACATTCCACCTGTGCATCACCCTTATTTCAGAAATCTTCAGACATTCACTCATCAAACCGTTAATGACGATTTACTAACAAAGAGAATGGCATGAATGAGTGAACACTTCATAAAACTTCATGATCAACAATATTTTACTAGTTTTGTGTTAAATAGAAAATAAAACATTTGAAAACATGTAAGCGTTATTTTCCATATCTTTACGATTGTCTTACACCTTGCAAGGCAAAGAGGTGTAAGCCAATTCAACCCCTCAAAACTACCCGTACAATATGTTTTTAGTCATATACCAGAAGTTAGATATACATATTACAGTGCAATTCGGACACAACAAATACCGATCCTTTTATGGTGGATTTTCTTATATCGTTTTTACTAAAACCCTTTTTTTTTAAATTGATTTGAAGTTGGCTTACACCACGTTTCCAGTCATCGCCTCATTTGTTTACATTATTCAAAAGCCATTTTGTCTAACAGTTTGTCCTTACTTCTATAACTTTCTACTTGTCTAACATCTAATGACAACAAATGACATTGACTTACAGTCTGCATAAAAGTGAAGGCGGTGTAGAAAATAGCAACTTCTTCGGCGGCGTAAAGCTGTTGAACGTTTAAAGAATTCACTGTTTCTATAACACTTTAACTTCAACAATATATTACATGTTTTTACAATTGTTAAAAGTTTTATGAATATAATATTTTGTGATTACAATAATTATTATTAAAATTTTAAAAAAATGCAATATTGTTCAAGTTCTCTTCATTACTCATGGAATCCACAATGTACGTAGTGTTTCAAGGACAAGTGAAAATAACGGCCGATATTTCTTAACCTCCGTTGTTGACGGATAACGTGAAGGAATCGAACCATCAGAGGTCGGATTACCACAGGTCTACGGTACTCTTAATCTGTACATGCATTGATCATCGAGCGTTTCCAGTTTCTTATTATTTTTCAAAATGATTTATTAATTTAGCAGAAGTGGAAACTAAATTTTATTGACATATTTCGTGGTTTTGTTTCAGCCCTAACATACTGTTGATTATATCTAGAGGACCTGACCTAATAATTATTCATACCTTTTTAAGGAAATATAATAGCAATGCAATTCCTATTTACCATAGTAAATATGAGGTCGGTCGGTAATTTGATGCATGACTCTAATAAGCCATCCTTAGCAACTGCTATATAACAGATCTGACTGCAAATATATTCACGGTTTTAAATATAGTCGATCCACAGTTTGGTCTATACTGTTGCAGTTAATGGGCAACGGCTGCCGTTTTACTTATCGTACTTCCCCCTGATGCAAACGAAATTTCTTTGCTGTTATTTCTCTTTAATGATGCCTCGTAAACGTTTTATATTTAACATTGGTACGAAAATTAATTCCCTAATTCTTTCCTTCATTTACACATATTTAATTATCTAATGTAATTATAGCTTCATTTCTAATATAATGATAGATAGACGGAGGAAGAGGGAGGAAAACTAACAGCGACTGGAGAGTTGCCGGTTGCCTGTAGCAACCCGAAGTGAGAGAACGGCAGCAGCGAGCTCAGTTTTCTTTCTTTATTTAGCGGTCAAACCGGCATCGCTGTTCCAATAGGAGCAACAGTATACTCTTAAGTCTGGACGGATAATAGCTGCTCATAGATTCTAGGACATATAGAAGAAAGGTAGAGAAAAGATAGTACTTAGAAATAACGGAAAGAAACAAGGAAAAGAAATGAGCAAGAGACGAATCTCACCATCAACTCTACCCGAAATTAGGAGCATGCCCAAACATAACGGACTATATCTAACCAAATGTAACAATTACTTGTCCATTCTCATCAACAAACGAAATTTTGAATTCAAAATAAAATAAGGTCCAAAGAGTTTTTGAGAAAGTACAACACTTCGAAGGAATTGGAACATTTTTCGTCGCTGTGAGGTCATATCAACAACAAATCACAAATAGAAAATTCGGTTAGTTTGTTATTCGAATTTAATATTATGGTTTATGCATTATTTAAATTCCCTGCAGTATCAAATGATAATAACCAGAGTTAGGGTTTTTAGGTGCAACTTTCATAGAGAAAATGGAAGGCAAAAAGGTGCTAAAATACCAGAAAAAGGGACAAAAGGGGGCAAAAAGGTTTAGTCTAGTATAGTTATTTAGAATTACGGAATAAGTTATTAGTGTAAATTATAGGTACAAAGATAGCTTTATACATTAGGTTAGATATCAGTACCAGAGGAAGGGTAAAAATTAAACTGTTGTAACTTATAATGTTAAAGTATCTCTTAATTTTTTTTAACGTAAGTTTGTTTCTATCTGGAGATAAGACATTGAATTCATTTATTTACTTTCGGCATCTCAGGCTCAAGTCAATTTAATGTGGTGGAAAAGGTGGAAGGTAGTCGACCAGGTATTTGGTTGGTATGGCTGAAGAAAATGCTGGTAAAACCTCAGTCAGGATGTGCGGCCGTTAGGCTTATTTCCAGGACTTTCAGATTACTAAGATAGCTTATGGAGTGGAATACCTAAAATCTGAACACGCGTTGATGTTAAATTCCTCTTAAATTTAGATTCTCTAAGAACATTACACAAATCCATTTCGTAATAGAAGCTGTCGAAATTGTATGAAGTGTCTTGTTCTTCTGATCCTTCAAGCTGGAAATATGTTATTGTATGCGGTCTTGCTGGTTTGTGGTCTTGCATTTCATTTAAAGCGATATCTTGAATAGCAAACAGTTTGAATTGAATTGAGTTAAGGCCTTTAGGCAACTTTGGCTCAGGCTGGATGGATGATGATGGAATGAATTGATGAAATTAAGGAAGTGGGAGGAAATGAGAGAACCACGCATACGGTGATTGTTCACCACAAAGCTTACATGGCATGACCATGGATCGAACCGACGACCCCCTAGCGCTAGATGTGACTGAGTCACAAATAGTATATCGCTCACCTGTGACGCTAGAGTTCTATAATAAACAGTACCATTTGTTTCGATGAAATCCAGCTTGAATTCCTGAGTCAGGCGTAAAAATTGGGATTGCGAAATCTTACACTAAACTTTTTAAGTAACAAATGTAAATTCACTAACTGATTCCAGTGAAGTTGCTTGTAAAGATAGAGAATGTAATAAACATACATTACTAGACTCCCCACACAATATCTATACACTCAGCTCACGCCTTGGCTCGGCTCATAAAATACGTTAAATTACAACCAATTGTAGTTTTACAGATAGATCAAGTAAAGTCAACTTCACTACAGGTATGCTTTGCATTCAATCCCGTGTTTGCTATCATCATACGTAATACAAATTGCTATCCAAATGCAAAAACTTAAATTTAGTGGTAAAATGTGCTGTAGAAAATATTAAAAAACGTAGTAAATAGGAAGAAAAGGGGATTATGGGCAGAGTGGAGCGAAAAGGGGGTAGAGGTAGCAAAAAAAAAAGGGTGAAAAGGTGCTGGATAATTGCATCCATTTTCAACTTGAGGCAACATTTCACAGATAGGTTTCTTTGAAAGACCTTTAATTTGTCCTATGAGAAAAAGGTGCACACCAAAAAATCCTAACTCTGATAATAACAATAGGACTAAAATTGAGTAAAAGAATGGAATTATACAAATATAACATATTAGATTCTTCAAATTCTACCAAACGTTTTCAATTCTGTTATCTAAGACAATATAACAACACTCTTTTAACTTCGGCAAATGAATCACAAGAATGAGAGGAACAACAATTTGAAACACAAACTTAACAACGACAGTTTTCTTGCAAGAATGTTATTCTAAGAACATGTCTCCCCAATTTAAATTTGTGATGGATTTAGTTTAGATCAAAAGTTACAATAACGACCTTCATGTACGTCCACCTCCATCTTGTGAGTAAGAGGATAATACAAATCTATTACTTGTGTGGTTCTACGATCTTATGCTCTACTTCCTCCTTCAATATACCGATACTATTTATGAGAGAATCTAAGTCAAATAATAATAATAAATATTGTTATCATGATTGGCCGTTTGTTTAATATCGTAATCAGAAATAGGACAGGATAATTCTTTACCAATTTAGTACGCCCTAAATAATGGACACTCCTTTTCGGCACAATCAAAAGGTATATATTTCTCCCTGGACATAGAATACACTCAATAACTGAAATTATTTCTCAAATGTCTTCAAAGAAATAATTATCAACATTTATACTCGGAATACTAAATTCTATGAATATTTAGGAAAATGAAAATTCTGAGCAATCTCCTGACTTACATTATGTACCACTGCTCACACTTCTTTACCAGGAACTAACATACTGGAATTTATCCTATAATTTCCACGATTATTAATTTAAATTTGATTACAGCAGTTTTAAGGTCTTGTCTCAACCTTCCAATTCTATAAAGATCTTATTTTTGTCTGAAGACATTTGTTCATATAAAATCATATTCTGAACTCATTCACCTGATAACATTTTCATATTGCATACGATCGTAGATAGTTACAGGGAAGTTTGAATTTTATGCACTAGATGGGAATAACGCTGAGTGCAGTAAGGATGACCTTTGCATTGAATTATTGCTTGATCTTTCTTCAAGCTGTAATTACGAGAAAAAATATGTTAAACACTCGGTGCCTCAACACTAAGAAATAAAGTGGCTTCACTCCTTTATCAATTCAATACCAAGGAAACACCTACGGTTTTAAAAGGACAGACCCGTTCAGTTCGACGCTACCGTTTCGACACTGTAATGTTTCTCGCCGTAATGTTTCGTCGCACCAGAGTTTTACCAAAGAATCATACTAGGGAAACTATTCGAATTAAACAAGTATATAAAACAGAAGTGACAGAAGAACAGATGCAGGGGTTGTGTTTATGGAAGAGATGTAATGCGATATTTATATTTTAGCAAGCACTTAAAACACATATATATTTTTTCAATGATTATAATTGTGAAGTGTTTCTTTCTGACAGAAAATGTATTTATTTATTTATTTACAACATAAACAGGTTGAGCACTAGCAGGGACGTAACTAGTGGGGAGCAGACGGGGCATATGCCCCGGGCGCAAAATTCAGGGGACGCTAAACTGAGCAAGTATTTTTTACTATAAATATTCAGCTCAGAAACCAAAATCAATATAAAAGAAGCTAAATTCAAAATGTGTGAAGTGTTGTGTGAAGTGAATGCGTTAGAGTAGGACGCACAGAAATATTTCCTATACAGAAATTGTGTGTGCTAATTCAATTGCCTGGGCTTTAAGTCCACAACAAGGCTAAGCAAATTGAATTACTATCACCTGCCGTCTCCGTGACGTTGAAATACTTGTTTCGCAAGGTTTGATCTAAATCCAGCTCTCATGGTTGGGTTTTCCTCCTCCCCTTTTCAGACTTAAGAAATAAAAGAGTAATAATTTCCAAAATTTTGTTGTTTTTTTTACCTCGTTAGGTACGTTGATAATTTCTGTTTTCCCTCACTTGGCGCCGAACTGGACTGGTGCCGAAACGTAGACGGCGGACCCTTAAGAGGATACGCTTATCATAAGTCTGTACCATCCAAACTTAAGTAAGGATAACTATTAAAATTAAATTTAGTAAATCGATTAAATTTATATTTTCTCTACTGACGAGTAACACTTCGCTCCTTTGAATCCAAATTGACGAAATGCAACACATATCCTGGAAGAGCCTGTCCTAATTAAGATGCATATGGATTGCCAGCGTCAGTCAGCAATGGGGTCGGGAGTTATGGGCCTGTAAATTTAACATAGAAATCTATACGAAATACCACGTCTAAGCATTTCCTTGACGTTTCGTTCTGCTAACCTTATATAATATACTACATAGAAACCGTACAATCTATAAATCACGAGAGGCAAGTGGAAGATAGTATTCAAACAGACAGCAAGACTGAATTTGGTTTAAATCAAAGGATTGTTATTGAATGCACGTTGGAAGTATTTACAGAGAATAATCTACGTGCAGATCGAGAAACAAAGCATGAGAAGCACAGAAAGTTTGCTCACAGTATGCACACTTGTAACGAGGTGGGACAGATGGCTAAACGGAAGATATTTTCTGGTTGCATATTTTTGTTAAATAGTGGTCCAGAACCTAGCCATTGTATGTTTACGTTCTTATTAAAGGATTGACGTAATCTATTTTCACGTAATATATTTATAAGCTATAAAAACATAAATAGACAGATTTTTATTCGTTGATTTAAAAGGTACACCATTTACCATATACTTTCACAAGCCTTTAGTTTAATTTTTTTTTCAGTTTCTAACTATGTACAAACGTGAACAGACTATGAAGATACATTTGCAATTAAAACATTTGTATTTTCAAAATTACAGGCTTTGTGAAGTGGACATGTATTTTTCTACGTCTGAAAGATATTTCTAGACCTAATGAGTAAAATAGCATTACATTGAGACTATTGGCACTACAATATAATTAAGGGAGATGCTCCTTAATGTAGGGTGCGTTGGAAAAGTTGTGAACTGGAAACGTAGTGAATAATAAATGACAACAGGGGTCCTGTATTTCCAAATGATTTAATGCAAACGACATTTCTGGTTTTACAGATAAAGTATTATCGGAGCAAAATCATAGCAAAATATGTTCATTTTAAGTTGTTTATTGCGAGAAATACTGAAATGATGGCTTGAACGTAGGTAAGTAAAAACGATGTATAATTCGTAGTTTTGTGAATTATTTTCCTTTATCCTATAATTAATTATTTATAATTATCGATGTTTCTTACAATATTGCACATGGATTAGAGACAAAATGTACACATTACTAGTATTCCGACTCCATAACTCATCCTGAGAATACGTCACTGAGTTTTTGATTATGTGACGTCACACTCACATCTTGCGAGATGCGCACCGTTTTGTATAAATAACTTTGATCATTTATGTTACTCTCAGTCATTTATATGAACACATCTTTCCGATTTTGCATTATTTTCCTGGATAATAAAAGCTATAGTGATTTTTATGCTGAATGTTACGCAATGTTCAATAGTTTAGTATATGCTATTATTTACATTTAAAAGTAGTGATCTAAAGGTATTTTATAAACCAGATGACATTAAACGAAAGACATTCAAAATTCAAATATTAATATTTTAAAAGGATATTAAATTACAACGATGAATATATTATGTGTCATTAATTCCGTTGAATGTATTCAAATTAATATGTGAGCTCTATGTTCGGAAAGACGAATGAGTACGAATGTTGACGAAAAATATGTATATCTATCTATATATTAAGCTGCAGTAGTTCAATGTATGGACACTTATTGTTGGGCTCCGATTCAAACAGTTTTCCTTATTTATTGAGTTGTAATCAAGAAATCCTTGCTATTTATTTTCGTTTCTTTGCATGATTTTCCTTTGGCACACAATCCTAAACATCACGCAGCCGCTCACTTAAACCAATGGGCATCTACATTCATATATACACTCTAGCAAAATTTGTATGTATATTCGGGATAGTCAGTCAGTACTAATAAATTTTGCCTCTCAGCCTAAATCCAAATCCTACGCCCATAGCCGGAGAAATAGAAAGACTAAACACCCTCATAGGAGAGTAGCCTGGTACGTTCGGGCACTTTACAATTAAGGGATTGAATCATAGTCTGACGTTCACAAAATAATAATATTGAAGCAGCCGATTATTTAATGTTGTTGAATAGTACACGTATCTATACAAATATCTCACAACTATTTTTTATGAGAAATATGATGATTGTCTAAAAGTTTTACCAGCTTAGATGAAATTTATAACTCTGTTAAAAGCCTTTCTGTCTGGAAATATTAATGTTTCTGGACCCATGTTTCATTCCTTGAAGGCTCCTGAAAATTTTAGCCCTTTCAGCTTTGTTCGCAAGTCAAAATACGGCTACGCGTAAGCCGCTCATCAAATTTTATATCTCAATTTTTTCTCAAGTTCCAAGAGAAGAAAGAATTCCGTGGACGGATATCTCCTGAAAGGTTTTAAAAAATTAAGAAAGAAAAGTGTATTTATCGTGAGTTAAGGAGCCTTCAAGTTTATTTTCAGTTCCACCAGACAAATATCGTGCTAGTATTTAAACGTCGGACTTGGACACTTTTCCACTACACCTCTACCCAGAAAGAGTGCTCTCCAAGAAATATCATCCATCAGAGATAACATGGACTTTCTGTCGAGCCTATAGATAGTAAATGTTTCTTGAACTCTAGATTTTAAACTTAATTTTATTATTATTTTATATTTCAAATTCCGCTTCGGTTTTACATGCATTATCAGTATCTTAGAATATATTACGTTCTTCTTGAAGCTAGATTTTCATTTGACTTTGGCAAAAAGATTTCAGACCCGAAACTTCGAATAAAAGTTTGTTATGAGGAAAGGCCAGGAAGAAGGTCAAATTTACGACATTCAAGGAGACATAAAGAGTGATTAAGAGAAAGACATTGGAATAAAGATGAAAATGAAAGGAAAGAGAAAATAAGAAAAGAGCTTTAAAATGGTCAACAAACACATAAATTCGCGCTTTAAAAACTTGTAAATAATTTTTGATATGAGTGACCAATAGGAATGGAGAATAGTTGGCAGAAAGACACTTTAACCAATCAGAAAATAGCTGTGGGGTAACAGAAACAACATTATCCATTTCGTATCTTCTGGTTTTACCGATATCTTCCCTATAACGCGAAAAGTCTCCAATACTCATTACTTATGCTTGGGTCTTCATTTCTTGCATTGTTTCAAAAGAACAGAGTATTACCATACTTTTCAAACAACTACGCATACTCATGGAACATCTCATTATCTCTCTCAAAAATACATTTATGGAAAAACTGACTTTACCAATGTTCTGGTAAATTTCTAGCCCACATTGATGTGTTACATGATCCCCTTCACATTTAAAAATATCGAGGAACATTCAAGATTTTCTATTTGAAGATGGCGGCCATGACATACCATCTGAAAGACATCACATTGACCGAGTATCTATTCCTGTGTCTTGGTTTTACATTATTTCTAGCATTTTACAAATAAGCTTGTTTTCCGACTTAGATCACACTATAAGTACTTATTCTTATGAGTAAGAATGCAGTGAATGTATGGTTGGGTCACTGCGTCCGTCTTTATGGATGAAATAACTTCTAATCATATTTTCTGGTGGTTTCCTGATGTGCCCTACTCCTCTACCAAGTTTCGTCAAAAAGCAGTTTGAATCATCGATAGGTTTACTTGTTAGAAACTTGGCTGATTCCGACACACAGATACTGTTGAAGAGTCATTAATAAAGTCTCTCCACGTCGGTCACTCCTTTTATATTATATTTCAATATTTTGTAATTCTGTAGCTCACAAATTGGAAGTACATCTCCTTTGGTGCACATGAAACGCAGAATCTACTAAAAATAGGAAAATACGAGAAATACATTAAGAATACCAAACTGTGTTTCCTCTGTTCGTAACTATCACTAACATTTCTATCTTGTGTTAATTCCGGGACCCCTAAATGGTTTAGGTGCAAAAACTACTCGTGATGGTACTCCTTCAAAATAAATTTCATTTCTTTAGCTCGAACGGTGTGGGAAAGGGTATTTAGGCAGCCATTTTGAATCCAAGATGGCGACGTTTTCAAAATGTTGTAATATTGTCCTAAACTAC
The DNA here is from genome assembly GCA_022664845.1 of Lepisma saccharinum. Lineage (NCBI taxonomy): Eukaryota > Metazoa > Arthropoda > Insecta > Zygentoma > Lepismatidae > Lepisma > Lepisma saccharinum. Next base: position 2,132 of record JAGDQP010020353.1, on the reverse strand, counting down.
TCTTGATAATACACCTTCACACCAAATTTTGTATCTCTATCTAAAACGTTGTGGGAAGTGGATTTTTAGGTCCGCCATTTTGGATCAAAGATGGTGTATTTGGAGGTATTTTGTAATATTTTCTTAACCTACTAATGATGATGTACCGTCATAACAAATTTAGCTCTTCTATCTTCACCCGTTTAGGCTGTGTATTCTGTGAAAAATTCATTTTGGAGGCCATTTTGGATCCAAGATGGCGACTCTTTCAAAATTTTGTAATTTTTCTTAACCTATTAGTCATCATGTACAAAGTACCTTAATGCCAAATTTCATGTTTCTAGCTTATTTCGAGCGCTCTAAACAATATGATGAGTCAGTGAGTGAGCCCACAACTCGAATATGCTTTAAGCTACGAATGTGAAATTTTATTCACTTGCACGTATTTGCCATACCTTCGGAAGCTTACACATGTATTCCTATCTTAAACATCTATAAACTCTTGTTCCTGTATAACATGCTTGTGGCAGTGCTGACGTTTTGTGACGCAGAACTTTGCAGCATGCACTGCCGTGCACGTTGATACTTGAAAATTGGTTAAAAATCGAAAATATTTATAATAATGAAATTCGTTCACTAAGAAACTCAAATTTTCTATTACATAATGTGAAATAATAGTAAGGACTGGGTTGTAGTTTATTATATCTGGAACACGTAATAATCAGTGTTTAGATATACAGTGTGTCTCACACATAACTTCGAGAAGAGATTCTTCACATCAATACAAGAAAAAAATTCGAGTTATATCTAGTTTTGGAGTTACACGCGCTCGAAGTTACAAATGACGCCATATCTCGACTTAGCGCATCACAATAAAAATAGTACCAAATATACATATCTGAGTTGTTTACGATTGGCGAATGCATTTTACAGGTGATTTCTATACTTGTTGTATTAACCCATTTAATTTCTTCATAACAAAACTCTTTACATTTCGTCTATTTTTTGATCAATAATGAATATTACTTAGATGGATGTCTCGCTTACTATTTCGATTATGATTTGCCAAGCTGACACTGCTACGAATAATTTGGAATTTCTTCAAAGGAGCTTTTATCTTCTTTTGATATGAAGAATCACCTCCCGAAGTTTGGAGCATTATTTCTGGGACGTCCTCTATATGGAAGCAAGGTATTTTAAAAGCTCTTACGTTTTATATGTTTTAAAGAATAGTAGAATGTTGTGTAATGATTATCACTCCTCGACTAAGGAACAATTGGAAGTATCTGGGGCCATTCACCCTCATATACCTACGAGTAGAAGAAACACGTTTCTCGTTAGTATGGATACAAATTAGACTACTTGGCTAGTACATATCACGTGAGTAAGAATCTTGATATTGCTTGCAGAGCTGCACCTCCAAACTGCATACAGAGAATAACGGTACTTCACGAAACATAAGAAAACAAACAAAAAAAAATTAAATAAATGAAAACTCATATAGAGCAACTACATATTGCGAATATGACACCACAAAAAATGCGAAGACTTCGTAACTTTGATTTAACTTGGATGGAAATATACGTCGAGAGGACGTAGCTAAGTTTGTGTTAGAACATATTGCCACCAACATTTCCATGCTTTCTTCTCTTCCTTTCATTAATCTACTTATTCTAGTACGGATTAAGGAAAAAAGGGAAAAATTTCTAGGCACTACATTCTGATAACTTATTATATTGTACAGTGAAAGTTAAGCGCCATCTATTGATGGCATTCTACGGATGTCCTGTCGAACGAGGTTTCAAAATTCAACAATAGGTTTTTTTAGGTGTTCGTTTTCAACCTTAACCCTTAACTAGTGTAGTGCAGGTCAAAATGACCCAGCACTAAAACCTTTTATTCTGTAGTTTTCATTTTGCACATTAGATGGCTCTAGTTCCTAGTAGCTGTCTAGATCCTAATATTCACTTCAATCCAGTTTTTTTTTTCGCGTTTCTGCTTTCAATGTTTTTTTTTTAACTCGGGGTCATTTCATCCGCACCTAAGTAGTTACGTTAGAGTTTCTGGCTTTGAAGTTTAAAAGGGAAATATCCAAACTATTTACAATTCTTATGGATAGTTGTACTGTGTTCAGTTCCATTGATATATATATA
>JAGDQP010020352.1:3838-23140 GCA_022664845.1 Lepisma saccharinum | reverse complement strand
AGCTAACAGAAGAAATTTCTCAAACATTAATTCAAATTTCACCTCAATCCAATATAGCCATTCCCTGACAATTTCACTCAAACCAAACCACTATAAAAATGTAGCTGAAATTTTTCAGCATTAAGTCTTTAAAGAAATTTACCCACCAACAACAACTTAGGTTATTGGTAAAAACTGTTCAGCCATACACAGTTCTGTGCAGATAAACAAATTATTATTAATCAAAAATAAAAAATAAAAATAACATAAAATAACTCATAAGTATCTTAACCCTCATTGCCTTATTTCTTGGAGGTCTGGTTTGTGCGGGCGATGGTGACACGGTGCAGAATCTGATTCAGTAATCCCAAAATTAATATAAACTAACACCAAATCATATTGGTAATATTTAAAGGACGAAAGTAGCCTCTTTAACGACTAGAAGTACCTCCCGGAGACCCTGCGTGACCTCGGTAAATTTACATTTAGAAGAACCACCACACAGGGAACTCTGAAGATGAGCACAGTGTTAGTAGTGCTTTTAAAGCTTGTGATTATGACACATTTGACATGTGTGGAAACTTAGGAACAATGTATTCACTTCATTCGCCGTGGAAACATCGACTAACCAAATTAATATGCATTATTTAGAGTATTTCAGATTAATGTTATGTAAGTTAAAGCAAATTACCGTAGTAAGGATAAACACGAGGAAAGTACATTTTCCAATTTTCGTATTTCTTCACTATATCATCAACAACACACATGTAAAACGGATCTCCTTGAATCTGAAACAGAAGAATGAGAAAGAGATAGCTATTTCTCATTAATAACTGATTGCTAATTTTGCTATGGAATCTCAATTTATTGGAGAGTCCAGAAATCTTCTGGAATCTCGAACTTCTGGATACGTGCCTGTCTGCCAGTGATATTTTTAAAGAGATATGCAAGTGTAGCAAAATTTATATTTATTATTACTATTTTGGGATTCAATTACTTTGTCTTGTCTAACGCCACTTTCCTCACTTCTGAAATCCGAATTTGAATATCCGGATAAAATTTCAGATTTCCGGATCGGAGTTTTGGATATCCGGATCTGACTTTTGAATATGGGGTAGTTCAAATATTAGGTCAGCACAATTTTAGTTATTTTAGACCCTCCTCCTCTTCCTCTGTTTACAAGCTTAAGCATATTTCCTATTTTTAACTCATAGATGCCCAGCAAAAATAAAGCTTTAACCACATCTATCGTGGATTCTGACGTAATATTTGAACAACCCCTATCTGCATTCGGATATTTAAGATATCTGGATCCGGATTTTGGATCTGAGTTTCGGATACCCGAGTCTGTCAGCTTTTGGATCCGGATCTGGCCATCTCTAATTAGAAATTGAGAAAGGATCTTTGGCTTACCGAACACAGACTGAAGTATATATGAAAAACTGTTTGAGGTACAGTGGATTGGACATTCAACAGAATAATTCGTAAAATACCTGCTGAAAGCAACCTGTGTCTTTAAGAAATCGATGGCTAGGCACTATAGGATAACAGAGTTTCTTGATAACTTCCTTATATCACACTTGAACAATCTAATTTCTAGTGAAATCTAGAAACGTAGTCGCTGTACGAGGCTGTGATATATATAATGTGTATTTGAAAAAAAAATATTTTTGTATATTTGCAACCTCTAATGTGTTTTCAGGAACATCGTTGTGTATTTACATACGAAAAGAAAATTTTATATTCATTAAAAATATAATTTTTATCATCATAAAGCTACACAGTAAAAAAATGCCTGTGTTAATTCAACACTTTTCGGTGTCGGAGCATAACGACCACCTTTTTTGTTCAATCAACACAACACACTGTGTTGATTAGACATTACCTGTCACCATCTTGATCGCTTGCTTTCATAGAAATGGAACATATTCTCAATCCGATTCTTAATAATTCACAAATGGAAAAGTGAGTAAACAGTAACATAAGTCATACGAGTAACTTCGTTTACATTCGGGGATCAGTAACATATTTTGATCCCTATATTGTTTGAATATAGTGTATGTTCCTGTCTGGGGAGATGATAAGACTCTGAACTGCTAACTCAACACCCATGTTCAAATCTCGCTGCACGCGTAACTTTCTTCCTGCTGATAGTACCGAAATCAACACCGTGTGTTATGTTGATTTAACACAAAAAGTAGTAGTGAAGCTGTGACACCGAAAAGTGTTGAATTAACACAATCATTTTTACTGTATATGTTGTCACGGGTCTAGTGTAGGAGCCGCTAGTGCGCGCGATAACAGAAGTTACCCAATAGCAACAATGGTCTTATGAACTTACTCGTAGTACGGCAGTTGCTATTGGGTAACTGTCGTTGCCGCGTACACTAGTGGTTCCTAAATTGTTCCGTGACAACATAGTTTAAGCTTACAACTTCTATGACATACACGTGTATATGTTAATTATTTCACTTGTTTAGTTTTCAAAGTTCTTATCAATGAAATATAGTCACTATCATATGTAAAATAATAGTACTTGATGAAAGAATGCATCTAATAAATACTTACGCCATTTTCTGTAATTTCGGAAATAATATTTTGTACATCAAGATCTTTACGAACATAAATCTTGTCTTCACACATCATCCTTCTATCCTTAAATCTCTCGTCTGAACAGCTGAAAGTAGAAACAGTTATTTGTTTCGTTTATTTATTGTTTCATATTTACTGATTTTTAGTTGTGCACTTGAACGAGAACAAGTTATTATTATATACACACACGTACTGAATCTGTAAATATTATTTATTGAAAAATTCTAAGAATGAATTCTTAGTGATTTTTGTACAGACTTGAGACGAAACAGAAGAAAAAAGGGACAGTTTTCTACCAGGAGGGGCACTAAATGTAGTAAGGGAGATCTTTGCCTAACTACAAAGCACTTTTCTTCTTTCATGCAAGCGCCACTGAATTTTAATATTGAATTTATTCTTAACATTTGAAACAAATGGAAAATAATCTTAAAATACTCATAATTCGTAAATAAGTATTCCGATTTGGATGTCATTAACTGTTTATTTATTTTTATTTTGTTCTTATCACTGGATACACGCATGTATATAAAATTGTTGGTTAAATCAGTAGGCAGTTACGTGGATTTTATCCCCAGGGCTACTTCTGGTAACTTTGTTTACTTGTAAAATTAAACAGTTTTTCACGTGTTTGCATATCTGAAGTGCACAGAACTGAACAGAGCTTTAGCTCAGTTAAAGTGTGTAAAATATTTGCACTTTTAAAGTACAGAAAAGTGAACAAAATTTGGACACAGTTGAAGTGTGTAAGCAAAGAAACTCGAGCTTTTCAAAAGTTTAATTATCAAAGTCGTTGCAAAGTATTGTAACTAGAGTTAAAACATTCTGAAGAATTGCAACCACTTGAAACCCAGCATCACACATTTTTCTTTGCATTTGATAACATGGTTAAATACCCATCTCTTGAATATTGTATTCAAAATAATTGTTTAATATTTAAATTATATGTATTAATGCAGTTAAGAATAATCTAAAGCAACGATTTCCGACAAAAGATGGCAGCACAATCTCCGTATATGTCTAATGTATTATTATCGTTGTACGAAATTTCCTTACTCCTCCCATAAATGTAAGCCTAGAGAGTTCAAACTTTCTGGGAAGAAAGTTCATAACCAATTCAAGAGCATGTTTGATGCCGATTTTTTTAATTATCGTTTCCCTTCATTGTTGAAATCGCTTCATTGTTGTTGTGAATATCGAAACCTATAACACTGAAACTCTTTCAACAAAGAACAAAAAAGAAAATTGAAAATAGGCACGATCATGCTCTTGAATTGGTTATGAACTTTCTTCCCAGAAAGTTTAAACTTTTTAGACTTAAATTTGTAGGAGCAGCGATGAAATTTCGTGTAACAGTGAAAATACATTAGACATATATGGAGGTAGTGCTGACATCTTTTGTTGGAGATTGTTGCTTTAGATTAACCTTAATCCCTCAACAGGCGGATATTTCAATGTGAAATGAACATTTTCCTTTCTTTGTATGTTACTGGAGAAATGTTAACAATAAATGAAATAAGACATTCGTGATTTCTTAAAGAAATTAAATATATCATCAATAATTAAACACTGACCAAATTCACTTTTCATTTGGGCGTCAAAATCTTATAAAATTCCCTCTCTTCAGGATGGTTGAAAACACTAGTTACCTTGGACACAGGAGGCTTCAGTGTTATTTACAAGTGATTTGGAAAACACTTTTAAACTGTAGGTCCCAATAACCTCCTCTATCATATAGAAAGGAACTATAAATCATGAGTGCTTCTTAATCTTTTACGGTATGTAGGAAACTTCGAATATCAGTTTCTGAGCAGAACGTTCGTATCATTATTCGTATCTGCGACATCTTTCGTCAACCATACCATGCAGCATATACTGCAAGTAGGCTTACTTTCTACCCAATACATTCTAACTAGTAAAACCCTATTTATTCACATCTTTGAGTACATAAAGAGTACATTTTATAGTACACATTTAAAGTACAAAATGCACAACTAGACTCATTTGTAGTATTCAAAATAACGGCAAAATCTAGAGTCACTTTAAAACCGAAAACAAATAGAAATATTTGAACAAAATTAAATACTTACAATTTAACACAAAAAATATGTAACAGCAACGGTTCTTTGAAATTAGATGGACAGTTCTGAAAGAACAATATATACCTTACATGTATTCAAATTTCAAGTTTACACAGTACGCACTCTATTATCTATAGTCTTAATTTTTTTATGTAACATCAAAGCACGACGTATTACGTAAATTTTGCATATCGAAAGAAAAACAGTGCCACAAAAGTTAAGTTTGCCGTATCTGTTTATGAGTAATATAAACGCTGTTTCACTATCTGTAGCACTAAAGTACAAAATAACCTTTCTACGTATGTATAATAAATACTCTTGTAAAGACAAACTTCCATATATTATCGTGCTTTGTAGTATTATTTATCCCTTCGCTAGACCAGAATGTCAAACATTTCCTTCCAAGTTTGTACTGCGTTATCGACACGCAAAAATTGCGATAGTACGAATCAGAAGTCCGTTATGTCTTCTACTCAGTAATAAGATTATTTTTTTTCCGTGGCACTTACGGAATTCATCTTATTTTTCGGGCCCAATTGGTGACTAGAGTATTTTTATATCATATTTTCTGATTTCTGATTCTCACCTGGTTACACCGCATCATTCAACTGTTCGATTCAAATTTGATGTTATTCAGCAAATGACTGCTTTTAGCCACACCAGCTGAAAACCAGTCGGATATTTGTAAGTAGCTGAATTCGAATTTGAAAGCAGAATCTCTGTTTCTGTTTTGTTTTGGTCAAACATTGTGAGTTTTAGAGAAAATTAAGCAACTAAGAAGGACCTGCCACTCCTCTCAGAATGGCTGAATAAATCGAGGCCCTCAGAACTTGGATCTGAAGTCAGTTGGTCTCTATCCTCTTTCAGTGAGACACTAACGTCAATTTTTAAACTTGAGAATGCTAAGCAACTGAGGAAGGCCTGCCACTTTTGGTAACCAGAAACTAAACGACTGGACAAATCGAGGTTTCCCATACCCGAATTTGATATTCTTTTATTTGTATCAGCTTAGGCTGAGGCGCTAGTGTTTTCCAAACTGGAGAAAACTAAGCAAACGATGTGGATCTGTCGCTTTCAATCCCGAGATAATGAACGGCCGAATAATTGAAATTTGGTGAACTCAAATCTGGAATAAGCTTCTTTCAGCAAATGCGTCATTAATTCTGGGAAATCGTGCCTATTTTTGATTCTCCACGTGTGCCAACAGGATGTTTTCTACTGGACAGTTTAAAGTATATTTTTCCCTGTATATAGCTTTCTACAACTGATACGCTGGTAAAATAAAAGTGCTACTAGATTTACCGTGTCCTAATTTGACGTATTGTTCCTTTGAATCGTTTGTTACTGGTAACTGCTACATACCACAAAAGAGTGCTAATATCTCGCAAAAAACGAAGCTTCTCTTAAGAAAATATCTCAAAAGTTGCCAATACTTGGATTTTATATACACACTCAAAAATGAACACATACTTCAAGTCTAGTTCGATGGTAAGTTGGGTTGTCTGCCTTTCAGACGCAGAGGAATCAATGTTTAACAGTGAGATGTAAAGAAACTTTTGCGTTTAACTGTACATTATTATTTTTTCTACTAACAGTCGTTTAATGTAATGAAACATGGGTAAATGAAGGCATTTCTTAGTATATACCGGTAAACATTTTCTAATATGGAAATTTCTTGAAGCGCTGATGCGTCCGAATTGCTTCTGAGGACAATATAAAAGAAAATATACTTTGCGTAGGCAAAATCATAAAGTTATATCAGAGGCAAAGTAAAATGTGGCCGGAAGTCAACATTTACACAAAGTTTTTAACGTTGCTCGACAAAGCATTGGAAAATAGTTCCGATATCACACAACTCATGAAATTCAAGTTACGACTTCATCATATGTGAAAGAACGTAAGGTCTTAAGAACTCAAACAAGAGCAAGATATGGTGTCACTAGATTGTGATAGCAACGACCTCATAAGTTCATCCAAACATTTCAGGTAGGTGACCAATTAATTTTTAGTAGAGAGTTTATTTAAGATTCACCATCAGCAGTATAAAAGCGCCCAGAGATATTATAATAATGGCTCTTTCACCTTCGATATTCATGCATTAAGTTATTATTAATTTGAAAAAGGCCAAAAATTCCAAGTACACCTTTGTTATTATCACCAATTTATCAGAACATAAAAGCAAGTAAATAGCTCTCAAAATGAGTTATTGATCACGGTTTTCCGTATTAACTTTTGTTTCTGAAAAGATGTGAAATAGCTCCAATAAGCGCATCTTTCCATGGTGTTTTCCTGTTCAACTAATAAAAATAACTTCATTGTCACAGATTCACCGCTTTCTAAAGGTAAGGTGTTATTACTTTTAATGGAAGTTATTACAACACTTTTATGTAAGAAAACTCAAGACTAGTGCAAGCTCTCCAATTTCCGTTCTTGCTGTAAAGAACTTTAAAGAATTGTATTGTAATCGTACCTGAAGACTAAGTGCGCCATTACTGACACACTATAAATTTCTTTTAGTAGAAGATGTTGAAATGAAGAAAAGGAAACGAATCTATAGAATGTTTCATGTGGTTGTCGGTAGAATATATCTGTGTATATAGGGTGTTTATGAACTACACCAAGGAACTTCGGGAGGTGATTCCTTACATCAAAACAAGAACAAAGTTCCTCAAACGAATTTTTAAAATATGCGTAGTTTCGGAGTTACAGGTACTCAAAGTTAGGGCGACATTGTGACAAATGACGTCATATTTCGACAAGTAATAGTTTAAGCGGGGTCAGCTTAGCAAATAACATTCAAAGTAGTACTGATACCTCTATTTAAGCTGTGTTTATTATTAGCGAATGCAGCTCAGAGAGGTTTTAATGATAGCCCTATTAATCACATTATTCCTTGACAATTAAAATCTTAGGTTGCGGCATTCTCTGAATCACAAACACTAGTTAAGTAGATATATCGGATACTACTTCCAGTATAATTTCCTAAGCCGACAGGGCCTCCGTAGCACATGCACGTTGGCTGCTCATGGGACCTATATCGTTAATGTGGGCGGAAGAGTGGCCCCGCTTGAGCCCACGTCGTTCGATGTGGGATCGATATCACTAATTTACCTAATTTCTAAGATTATAGTACGTATTGTGCAAATAATAAATCGATTTTCTACAAAACGTTTTGTTCATAATGAATAAATTAAAATTAAAAAATAGAACATTCGTCATGGGACCATATCGATCCATGTCGGTAACCGATATCTATATTGATCAATGTCGGTTCACGTACGAAACCGATGTTTATCCAAGCGATGGTATATCCCTCTAGCGATAAAATATAAAAAAAATCATGTTGTTAACACGCGGCCAGCTTTGTTTGGTGACAGAGAAGTTGTTCATCATTGAAGCATGTTATGGTGTAGAAATAACGTCCTTCCACGGGAAGAGCATAAACAAATAAAATGTTAACTTTGATTGTGTTTTTCCCAAGGGTTCTTTGATCACTGTAAGTACATAGACAAACCAACAAGATTTATAATAATATTTATTATGCTGGCTACCGTACACCACCAGAACCGGGAGGCATTTTACACTTTTGTTTTGCTTCTACGGTAGAGAGTAGCGTATTTTCTCGAGACTGTGGTTGTTAAGAGAGGTTTGCTTTAGTAGGAGGATAAGTTAATGTTGTATTTATTTACATTTGTTTTACATCATTTCCTTGAAACTATCTCATTGTAATCATAGCCAATCTACTCTTAACTTCTTGGCAAAAAATGTAAAGAAAAAAAGTTACATTTGAATTTGAATTTTATTTATCACCTTGAGCCATCTAAGGCTCAGACCGATTATGTTTTACATAAGTAGTAACTTGGTTTTACAATTTATAACGTGTTTTATTATTTCTTGTTGGTTTGTCTATGTTGGTGGTCCTATCCATATAAAGAAGGATTCCTTTTAAAAAATAGTAAAAAAAATAATCATAATTACTTTATGTACACAATGTCAATTACCGATATTGAGCGAAGTCGACACCCGATATTGAGCAATGTCTATGATCGATGTCGAACGATATCGTTGACCGATATCGGCCAAGGTATTTGCCATCCAATATGGGGTTCATGCCGTTGAACGATATCGAGCGATGCGGTGAACTTGGGATGTTTTGCAATTCAGTGGTTGGTTTCAGTATTGCATTGGCATGTTTCTGTCTATATAGAATTAAAAATGTATTCTAGTGCTAATAGAAAAGAAGTCAACCATAAAAATGAAATGTATCATTACTTTTAGGTAGGACTTATGTAATGGTCCTTTAAAGAAGAAAAAGGGACTAAGTGCAAAGTTAATCTTGAAAATAGAGACATCTTAACGAAACAGTCAAAACGAAGTAATTCAATCCAGCCTCCGCTTATATTTTTTGATTATTTGTAAGTATATTGCAGTGTACAGGGTCGTTCTTCCAATGATTTAAAAAAAAAATGTTCGTTCTATACATTGGGTACAGTGCTAAAAGTTGATTATTTTACCATTTGGAACATAAGAGCGACATTTAGGTACAGAAAAAGTATTTTAATAATGTTTTGTGGATTACCCCCTGTTTTTCTTATCCGTGCAGACTGAATTGAATTACTGACAGTTATACCTTCTTGTACGAATGTGATATCTCCGGTGGGTGAATGGTAACGATCGTTGCTTTCTAATCAAGGTAAGTCCCAGATTCGATATCCGGTAGGGTCAAAATTAGTTTGAAACCAACTTTAGACTGCAGATTCCGTCTTTAGAATGCCACCCTCATACGATGGAATGCAATGGTAAGTTACCATTAGTTTACTTTGGCGAATTACCTTCGCGCTATAGACTTATCGCCACGTTAAACACCAGTCATTGTCAATATCATCAGTAAGGATTTAAGGTTGTGAGTACTATAGGAATAAAGCCTAAATAAAAATTCGTTTTTATATTTTATAAATAAAAAGAGATTTTATTTCCGGGAGGGTGCTGATGTGCCATACAATACATAATCCATCATGGACATGGGAGAGCAGAGAGGCAGAAATCTTGATCCATAGTGCATTGGCGTACTATTGTTTTGTGGAACAGTCACAGATATAAACATCTACAAAAGACAAAAAAGAGAGCAAGATTAGTTACCTACAACTATTGCATGCTAAACCATTTGCACAATATTATAAGTAAATAATTCATTATCAGAAAAATGCAATTTAAAATAATCATCCAATTGAACAGGAATACAAGAAGTGGATTAAAAATCACTGAATAGAAAAAAGAATAAATGACATTAAAATTATAAACTTCCTGAGTGTTTGTGTATGTTTCCTGCTATCTTCTCGAAATGCACGCCTTCCTTATTAGAGTGTCACTATTACGTTCCCAGGGTGTAGATAAATTGAACCATTGATACTCCAGAAGCGAAAAAAGATGGCGAGAAAGACAGAACTGCCATCAACCAAACCGAATTTACGAAAAGAAAAAAAAAGATGTGACCTTGATAATCTCAACAACCAACAAAAACAAATCTACATTTAAAACGACATATTTATTTTGTTTCGTCTTCATATCTTACGTAAATTTCTTTGGTAAACTTTATTTGTATATGGGCCAGTCTAGGTAAACTTTGGACTTCGGTCCGTTACGATTTGCCCCTTAGCTATTAAAATCCATACCCATGCCCCTGCTGACACTCGAACCCGCGATGTTCGAGCCGTTGGCCTACAACAGCAGACCGCATGGCCACCCGGCCAGGTCAAATCTTACGTTGCTAGATCATTGGATAGATCTAGTACTAGGCCACAAGTTATTGCCAATTAATTACTTTAAAAATAAATGTTCCACCGTTTCCTACAAATGTTTTTCTTCAAATATATATCTTGCTATATCGATGGTAGATGTGCTAATGAAAAATACATTTATCAGCCCGTAGAGTTGCGAATCCTTGTTAGCGAGTTATTAAATTATTAATTACTGACACAGGTTTTATAGCTTGTCCCTCCCATAGTTTAATGTACTCAATATATAGTTTATCAAAATAAAACTTGTGTAGGATAATTTTTTAGATCAGTTACTATTAAAGTTTGTCATACAATTGTTCTTACTTAGTTATTAATTGTTCTTTTTGTAGTTTAGAAAGAAATAGATCAAATGAATTTTTTTTTAAATTTTATCGGACAAGTTCAACATACATTGTTAATAATAATAATAATAGTAATAATAATAATAGTAATAATAATAATAATAATAATAATAATAATAATAATAATAATAATAATATAGAATTGATTTACCTTAACCGTAATATCCATATCCATATCCCAATCCGTATCCTCCGTAAGCGATACCACTTCCAAGACCGTAGCCATAGCCAAGACCGTAGGCTGGGTATCCTGCATAGCCAAGACCAAGGACTCCTCTCTTGTCTCTGTTGGTCTCCTGGGCGAAAGCAACAGCCAAGATGGCGAAGAGGACGAAAAGAGCCTGGAAAATTAGAAATAAAATGGTTCATATAGTGAATGCTTTAATAAAACATGTAACTTGGTTTACTAAAATTCATTACACAGCAACACAGTTAGAAGGCTTTAAATATACAAAAAAAAAAAGTTCAGCACTGATAGCAAATGTGCTATGCACTTTGAAACAATGTATATTTACTAATAGTATTGTATTATAATAGGAAAACACGAACCAATCTGACTTTCATTAAGGCTGCTTGAGTGGTGACGCTCCACGGCGATCATCTCTTTCAAGAAAAGGCGTGGAGCACGTATTGACTGAGGGTTGGTAATTTAAGTACTATTCCAGTATTCACCTTGAGGGCTAGGCTCAACCCTCGTAATATAATCGGATATTTCGGATAAGCACCATAGGTTCGAGCCCTGCTGACGCTAACTATTCTGACTGAGGTGTTGCAATTTACCTCGTTCCACCACGTAAACACCGGGATAGTATTTACAATCTAGGCCCTGGTTGTTTCCATTTTTTCTTCAACAGCAGTGGCAAAAGAATCAGACGTGGCGGTCTGTAGCCTTTGGACGTTCTAAAACACAGATATTTAAAGTTTGCATAAAAAGGGACTGAGGAAGAATCGTAGAAATATCCACTCAGAGTTGCAGCAGTCAGTCTTATTTGAACTTTCGATGATTCCCAAATATTAATTTGACCCAGTGATCTTCAACACTAGTCCAGAATATATTAATACACCGCTATCACATTTTAAATTACTGAAATGTTACTGAGTTATTGTGAGTGAAGGTGATTTAAAAGAATGCTTGCATTTAGATAGTTTTGGATAGTACTGATTCAAATTTGTCAAAGTGTTCAGAGCAGAACAGTGTTTCTTTGGGAGAAACCGTAGTAGGAGGGACACATTTGAATATCTCCAATGAGGTATCTATCCGGCGGTGTATGATAACTTTCATGTGTGCTCAGTTGAAGTAGTAGTCCTCAGCTCCCCCATGAAACAAACGCTGTACTAGAAACACAGAGAAGACAATGCTTCTAGTTATATAGTTCAATGTACCATCTCAGAATTTCTTAGTGCAACTGATTTTTGGGAATTTTCAGTACTTATGCTATTTTGAATCTATTTATCATAATCTTTAATTTTGTGTATTAACGTGTAAATTAACGGAATTGCCAGAGTGTGGTGCTAATCTAACATCAAAATTAATGGCAGTAACTAAGAGAAAAAGTTGTGAAATAATCATTGTTTGAAAAGAAAATTTTAAGATAAATTAAAGTTCACACAATGAGATATAAGATATAATCCTTGATTTATTAGTGGGATAGTAGTGAAGATAATCCAACTATCCTCGTAAGAAGTATGCTTATATCTACTTATATTTAACTACTTATACTCATTTTTGGTTGAGAATATTGAGTTGTGGTTATTATTTGACGAAGTCTAGTCAACATTTCACCAGTTCTTTTAGGAACTTCATTAAAGATTTTTTGCATCACTGTAAAGTAAGCTCGTCGGCTGTTCCAGAAACCATATATAGGACTTTGATCTGCCAGGTAGCTTTGCGTTAAAAGGGAGTGTCAACTCAACGACTATCTGCCATCGCTTTAGCTGGCCTTAGAGACCAGATTGGAGTCCCTTACTTTCTAACTGAGTGAGTATCTCCGGAATTGGTATACGATGCTGGGTCAAGACTGAAGTTAGGCACCCTCAACAGATATCGAACCCAAGATCTATCGCATAAGAAACGAGAATCACTTGTCCTACCAGGAGATAATTTTACACCACTGTCAATACAATAGTAAGCTTTTTGAACGAAAACTTCATTTATTTCTGATCTGTACACTGTTAAGTTCCCGACAAACACCCATGACAGACCCGATATTGAGGACCTAAGGTGTTAGACCACCACAGACGGCTAGAATCTTCGACGATACCAAGCGCTTCACGTACAATAATTATATCCAAGTAAAATACTTACCAAGACCTTCATGTTGATTGTTGTTGGTTACTGTTCAGATAGTACAGTGACGATGTTTGAAACTCTGTTTGAGACCACCTTTTATATAAAAATTTTGACCTTGTACTTGCTACATTTACGCATTAAAAAAAAAACCGTCTCCCTTTCATTTTTGCGTTTTTCTTCCACCTTCGCCATGTGTTTCAGTGTCTATAGAATATTTCCTAAGGTCACTTGAACGTCGTTCAGTTCCTTGTCCGGTCCACACGTCATATGGTGTGACGCTACAGCATTTTTTGACCTTCGTTATATTTCCCAATGTATTCCATTAGATTGTGTGAATACATATTATAGCTCTATGACTACTGTTATTACATATTCCACTTTGCGGATATATTACACGTGTATACAAACTCCCACTCCCACAGTATTATCTTTCCCTTTTAATTTCCGGTACAACTTTCTGCAAATAATGTGTAATTAATCAAGTGTTAAATTCTTTTTTTTTTTAAATTCGAAGCGTGTGTGAAGCCGTTGAAGCGTGATGTGCAAGATAATACTGAAGTATTAGTTTCCATTTTATTATTGCTACTTACGTTTGAGCTATTAATACTTCGCTCTATTACATTGAAGTTTTAAAGCTGTGTAGAAGTATTCGACGAAAGCAAAAGCAAAATGTAAATTGTGTGTTTAGACCATAACACACACACAAACAAATACATTTATAATGTAAATTAAGGCCGACCCGATGACAGCCGTAGTGTACGTAGTAGTGGCAAAACCAGATTTGGGGCGTGCACTCTTCAAGAAAAATATATTTTATTTTTATAGCATTGTTTCAACAGTTTTTCTCAGAAAAAAAAACCTTTTGATTTATTTCAGGTTATCTAGAAGTATACATTGTTACAGATTCCATGATAAATAAGGGGAACATATGCTATATATATAATTAAAAATTCACTTAGTGCCGAAATATCGAAAATGTCCCTGGTTTATTGCACCTGTGCCACCCTCACGAAAATCCTGGATTCGCCACTGGCAACGTAGTTAATCTAGATCTTTGAAATGAAGATAGCTAAGCAAATGAAAAGGACCTGCCAGAGTTTTCGAGTTCGAATAGTAAAAACGAATTTGTAAATCTAGATTTATGAAAAATCAAAATCAATTTCTACTTATCTGCTTCTGGTTCCAATGGTGGCATGATTTCTTAAAATCGGAGAACATGGATTCTGCAAGACCCCTATTTTTTTTGTCATCCCCCTAAATTTTCGAGCACACATCCCAACTTTAAAATTGTTACGGTTAGAAAACGATAGAAACACTGGTAAAGCTTTACTTTCACCCTGACCCCCTCCAGTTTTGGTTTTAAATCCCCTAAATTGAAAATCCTGGTAGCTTCCCTGATTAAGAAAGTTAACCGAATTAAAAGGATTTGCCTATTTCGGTCACCTATGGAGCGACCATAGTTCAGTTGGCTTCGCATTCGGGAGGTTATGGGTTCGATACCACCGACCGATTATCTTGAGTTAGATTTTTCACGAATTTTTCCTGTCACACCATTCAAATGCCGTGATGGTATGTTGAACGTCTCCTTTTCGCATACTTTCCGACCGAGCCATTGATTCCTAAAGGCCAGAAATAAGGTTTTTTAAAACAAGTCACCAGAATAAAAGCGCCGCAATAAACCGAGGTCACTGAACAGAAATCAGTTTCACTGTACCTACATTGGCTGACAGTTTTTATGAGCTGAGTGAAATTAAGAGATGAAGAGGGTCCACTAAACGTTCATATTAATTGAATGAGCAATTATTGTTTTGATACTAGAATTTCAATTTAGTTTAAGCATTTTGGGATCTTTGAGGCAGGCGGTATGGAGTAGGTAGAGAATGGTATCGGCCAGGGCCTTACTTAAGCTACCATCTCCGCATTCGTTTGGTGAATCTGAGAATCACCCTCAGAAACCTTAGTCAGAATAGTTAGCCGCGGGCTTCCAACCAGCATACCTTCCCATTGTCAATCCGAAGAAACTTTGATATTAGAATTTCAATGTAAGGCTGCCTTCCTAAAATGAAAAGTAGCAAATTTTTGCAACGATTTGAGCACAAATGAATCTCTTTTTACGACACAATCCGGCATAAATGAAAGATAAGTGAATGTCCATAATTTAATTTCTAAACTAAAATTTCTCTGATCTCGAGCGTAAAACTGGCCGGCCCAAGAAGTTAAATAGCCCTATCGCATAATTTTACAAGCTGAGCAAAAATACAATCATTTCGGTATAAACGATTGCACAATGCACTATGTTTAGTCAAGTGTGCCGTTGGTGGATGGGGACAACTTCACGCAGGTAACTAATCTAGTTTTTTTTACCTCTTGAGAATCGTGCAAGAGCTATCAACGCCCAAAATTTCTTTCCTATCCTATTTGCGTGTTTTATACTATCATCACTTCATTCACTCATTCACAACTTAATCAAAACAGGTTCTTTATAAGTTGATGGAATCTGTTTATTGCTTCTATTGTACTTAACAAAAAACCGTGAGAGCTTATTTTTTGTTTCTTTTCAAACAATTGGAATTCCAGGTTTAGGACGGGTTGTTTGAGATATGAGGAAGAACTTAAAAGAGAAAAAGGACAACATGTACGGTATATTTGCTGTTCAGGGCCAAGATCTTCTAACTTTGATGGAGAATGCCGCTATTGCTTCCGTATATTAGTTTAACATACGCCTTAAAATTAAGAATATAGTATACTTTAGTTCTTACGCATATGTGAGACGTGAAAAACGTCAATTTTTAATGCGATTTTAGGTTAATTGCGTACCAGAACTATTTTTTAAAAAATCTAAATTTGTGCACAAATCCTGATAGTATTTTATTTACCGTATTATTCCGAATATAAGTCGACTTTTTTTTGTCCTAGATAGACAAGCTAAAAATCAGCATTCAACCTATATGCAAGGTTAATTTATATTCGAGATTTTTTTTTTTTTAAATTTTAATTTTCTGCTTGCTACTGTAAGTGTTTGCTCGGCTTTCTTTTTCGTTGTTCAACTTGTTTACGTGGGAGGAAAATGTGGACCACATACATGTACGCTGTATTTAACGTTTAATCGAAGTTTTTTCTTTCTGTTTTCAAAAACAAAAAATCGTGAAATCGCAGAATCCTAGAGGAACTACCATATCAGCTGATCAATTAGCTGACCAATTCGAATCCCGGCAGGGGCATGGGTGTATGTATATGATCTATCGTGATGGGCCGAAGTCCAAAGTAACTAGACTGGCCAATATAAAATAAAGTTTACCAAAGTTTTTTATGAGCTGATGAACACTTCTGTCGCAATTGCCGGAGACAGGAAACATAATTCTTATGCAACACCGGATATACCGTTTTATCACGGAATCCATATTGTGTAATAATGATGTTGCTTTGGCGGTATCCTTCTTTATAGGCAAAGGCGAAAGAGCCAGAGGCCCCAATATTTACGTCTACGGCCCCAGACTCCCAGCAGATTCTTCCAAAGAAGATATTTAGTGTGATAATTCAGACATCAGGCATTTCTATTTGTTAACCATAATCTTGTTTGTTTTGACCTAGAATTTTTACAGGGCTATAATCTTATTCTTTCGTATTTTTTATCCTACATAGGCCTGTAGCACAAATGAATATAATAAAGCGGACTAAAAATTACGCTGATTATAATCAATTACTGAACTGAAAAAGGGCCAGTAAGATTTTTGTAGGACCAGTGAAGAAAAAATTTCACTGGCCCCGTGGGTCAGTGGGCCAGTGCTACCAAAAGTTAATTTCGAGCCCTGATTATTTCCCTTTGTACTGTTTACTTTTACTCCTGACTACTGTTAAAGGTCTGCGATCACACTTGTACTGTATCAACTCCACACTTCTGTCGTACCGCTGATAGCAGAAGAGTATTATACTGTTTTGCAGTCTGTCAGTAAACCGTAAAGGTGTACTCTTAAAATAACGGCAGTTATGACCTTTACCGCCGGTGGTTTTCCTGCGGATAGCTGGTTTAATTTGTAAAGTTACAGTGAATCTGAAGAATGGATTTTAGAAATTTTGATAAAGTATAATGGGGACACAAATAGAGCAGTTGAATAACCAGAAGAGAAAATCTCTCGATCAGTGTTCGAATTAGCACAGGGGAATTTCCCCCCTTGGCAAAGAAGTTTTCCACCCTGACAAATTTATTTTTCGTCCCTGATGCCAGGGATAAATTTCTCTCCCCTACAAGATGTTTTCGTTCAAGATTAGATAGAAATTGGGAACATCTTTATTTGGCAGAAGTTGAAACTATTTTCATGGAAGTAACAAGGGTATTATGAACTTTTACTAGCAGCTAAGAAGCCTATTTGGAAGTCATTTCTTTTGTGATATTTATGAAGTAGCTTAATGTGAATGATTTAGTATTGCACAGAGTATTGTGTTATATGGGCGCGAAACGTGGACTCTATGAGAGAATGATGAAAGGAAATGAGGAACTTTCGAAGTGTTGATATGGAGAGGAGGAGGAAAAGCTGAAAGGAGTAGACACGAGACGAAGAATACTATAGAAACAATAAAGAAGAGGAAAAGAAACTATTAAGGACATTGACTGCACAGAGAGTTACAATTGAATGTATCGTTGTGGGAGAAAAAGGAAGAAGACGAATCCAATTCTTTGACAGTACTAAAGAAGGTCATGCTGAAACAAAAAAGGAAAGCATAAAATCGGGATAAATGGAGAGAACGTAACGTGCCTTAAAGAACCTGCCCCTTTAAACACACTAAGTATTAAAGATGATGACGATCAGGGTTACAAAAGTTTCTGTAATATTATCTCAGTTATAAATGCATTCAGTTTGCACGGCACACTAGTGCCTAAATCAAGGCACTGAGAAACTTACTTCAGATGTGGGATCAATAAATCTGCCTTTAGATGATCATTTTGCTATCTGGGTGACGTCACAGCCTTTACTTGTGGCAATTTGGATCTGTATACACTCAGTCTGTTGTAAGTAGACATAGCTTCAACAACAGCAGATACGGAGAATATGATATTAAATTTCAGTAGATAGATGACTTAATCTGTCTTTTTTTTAATATGGTGCTGCCACAATTTTAACTTCTGGTAATCAACATGCACAGCAGTGCATGCAGCCAAGTTCTGCACGTCACAAAACGTCAGCATTGCCAGAAGCATGTTATACACGAACAAGAGTTTAGGCGAAATCGGCGATTTCGACGCGGAGCTTTGGAAGTTAAGGAGATATGGCAAATATGTGGAGGTGTCCAAAATATCATATTCGTAGCTTGAAGCATATTTGAGTTGTGGACCCCTGGAATTGCGTATTTTAGGCTTACTGATTCATTTGCTCACTCACTGACTCATCATATTGTTAATCTCGTTCGCAATAAGCTAGAAACATGAGATTTGGCATAGTCGCCATTTTGGATTCAAAATGGCCGCCAAATGTAACATTTCAAAGAATACACAGTCTAAACGGCTGGAGCTAGAAAAACGAAATTTGGTATGAAGGTACATCATCACTGGTAGGTTAAGAAACTATTACAACATAGAAAGATGTCATCTTGGTTCCAAAATGGCCGGTAAAGTCAATTTTTACAGAATACGCAGCCTAACGGCAGGAGCTAGAAAAACAAAATTTGGAGTGACGGTACATGATATTACAAAATTTCTCCAAAGACGCCATCTTGGATCCATAATGGCGGACCCCAAAAATTCATTTTTCACACTGTTTGAGCTAGAGATACGAGATTTCGCATAAAGGTGTCTTATTAAAAGTAGTTTAGAAAAATATTAGAATATCTTGAGAAAATGTCGCAATCTTGGATTCACAATGGCCGCCCATAAAATTTCCATGCCGTCTGATCTACAGAAATGAAATTTAGTATGAATTTGTACCATCATGAGTAGGTCACGACAATATAAGAAAACATTAAAAATATGCCATATTTAATCCTAAGTGGCCGCCGAAAAACCCATTTTGAAAACCACTGAAGCTAGAGAAACGAAATTTGGTATGTAGGTCTTCACGACTAGGTTCCGCTAAAATTGGAAAACCTTCGGTATTGGAAGGAGGGGGGGGGGGATATGAAGGGGAAATCTGGCGCGTGGTGGGAAGATTGATGATCTTCAAGCCTTAAGGCAGCTGGAGCCCTAAAACACACGACGCCCACCACCACCGATTCTAAGGTTCGAATGTCAT